>JADAQX010000185.1:0-73533 GCA_015476325.1 Cardiosporidium cionae | reverse complement strand
CAACAAACCGCCCTGTCATATTGTTACATGTTACTTCAAGCTTCCTTTCAACTTTGCTCATGCGGAGGAGATGACTTGTCTATCTCCATCATTAGTTACTAACCCATATGCAAATCTGGCTGCGCTATTTTTCCAACGAACTACTTCTAGAAGTTATTCCTACAATAGTTCCCAAATCCTTATTGTTCCTTGTACACACTTTGCCACTGTGTAGAGACCTACTCATCAGAGAAAGGTTACCCTTTCTTCTTTCAAAAGGTATATGAAAACATTCAGAAATCACATTTCTGTTTCCACGTTAACGTTACTGTTTTCACTCAAATGTTAATTCAAGTCTTCTAAGACGTTCAATGATTAGAGAAAGAACTCAATCTAGGAATAGAAAAAATTCCATATTCTTTACTCATGCAGTGGTTAAATCTCGCCATGGAGCACGACTTATAGCATGCGGTAATGACGAAAAGTCAAAAGTTGCCTGCTATTTAATATCATTCATACTCCCTGCTATCACCCTATTCGTCTAATTAAGAGACTCTTTCTCGTTTTCTGATAGCAATTTATAGTTCTGTTCCTATAACTCCGGCAATGCAACACATTGCGAATGTACCCGCATCCTTACAGTATATACTTTGCCGACTGTATCTTACTTCTAGGAATATTCAATACAAATACATTAATTCCCTCAGAAGTATATTCCTTGCTAGTACTGATCCTCTGATCTCGTCTGGTTAATCTAGTTTAATGGGTATTCTACTTTCAGCATTCTCAGCCTACCGGTCTAGCGCATTAGCAATGTTTCTGCCTTCCCCTTGTTGTGACCTAATGGCTATAATAAGGTACCGCCTGATTTCTAGAACTCACTAACGATCTCTAATAAGGCAGGTTTGCCTTCACAATCCCAACAGACCAATGCTTTAAGGAATTTCATCCCTTTTTCTATACATTATTGTCATTGGTCCTCACTTAAAAGTGCACAGTTTCATTATAGTTATCACTTGTAACAATAATCGGGATTATGGCACGATAACCATTTTGTTTATAACGTATTTGTTATTGCTCATTTCCCTAATCGCATTGCACTTCAAAATTGTCATGATAGATATTATAAATTATTATCATTACCACACTAATAATAATTATATTGGTAGACTATTATGTGTCAAGTATTGCTGTAGTATTGCAATCTCAGCAATTTCTATCGTTATTGCACATGCTCAAGATGATTTAGTGCTAATTTTCCAGAATTCTAATTTGTGTTAATTTAATTTTTTTTTGTATAAAAGCTAATAGAGTAAGTATTACAATTCCCCTGTATATAAGATTTTTGACATTTTATTTTTGGTGGCAGTAGTTTACTTTCTATTTTCCCTAAGAAATTTTCTAACTTTTTGAAACTTTGCTTAATGGTACTCAATAGCTTTACTTAGTCAAACTGATTATTTAACTCTGTGATACTTTTGCTCGCAGCAAAAAAGAAATGATTTTACTAACTAATTTTGATTGTCCTTTGTTGTTTGAAAAACAGAGAAAACGGTCAGGAAAAATTCGGTGCATTCACATTGTCTAAATCTAAAAAAGTTTACGTAAAGTACACTTTAAAAAATAGCAGACTTACAAACAAAGCCATATAAAGTGAATCTCTCACAAACTGATTCTTTTTTCCTGACGCTAGAATTGCAAAAGAGCGCACCATATGATTGATTGAGTCTATTCATTTCGAATTTTTTTATTATGACCAAATGGCTAACAAAAAGACTTTCGGCATTGCATGGTAACATTGTTTACTAATATTATCAATTTTATATCTTGAACACACGTTTACAGCAATAATATTAACAGAAAGTACACGTTATATGGCAACTCGTCTTTACAACTTAATAAACAACCCTATTGCGGTGGCTACGAATATATGAGGATGCAGTTACGATAAGGGAGATGTTTGTTTATTAATCTGCTTCGCATCAAAATTGTCTATTTATTCTCTTAAGTGTAACAGCCTTATTGTAGCAATAAAAGATCAAATGCAACTTCAATATTTGTACCCTATGCGTATTGAAGGAAGCTTTTCTAAACAAACGAGAAGAGACAAACTTTATTGCATCAGCATTCTTCGAGATACAGTTATCGTGTACCTTGCGAACTATTTCAACATATCAAGTAGGTGTCATCACACAATAATCGGAAGTGATGAAGCAGCTAATCTTCTGAACTATTACAAAAATGAAGAGAATTGTAGACGTTTGTTTCTGCAAAAACACTAAAAAATATACCCGGCTTTAGTTTAAGCTAAAACAGCACTTTTGATACCAAAACTGTACAAAGGCCCTAATTAAGTTCAAACATTGAAAGAAAAGTATTTTAGGATATAATATGCTTGCCTGCTCTTCCTTGACTGTTACATTTACATGCAAGCAATTCAGAAAAAACTCATTAAGTATATTCTCTGACTTGTAACCAGTAAATTAATTGAATTTGTGATAAACTCGCCACAAAACCTACTCTTTTGTAAGGAAACCATAAAGAGAAAACCAATTCGGAAAAACCTTCTTTAATACTAAGCAAGTGTATTTTTACAATTTCTTTTCAAATTAGAGCGCGGCCAGCGATAGCGCACGCATGATATGTAAAAAGAAGTACTTACAAATTCAGAGCCGGAAAAAGAAGCTGATGTATTCGACAATAAGATATGCAGTAGGCATAAAAAAGAGGAAATATTGCATCTACCCACCGCATTTTTAGAAGAAGATAACTATATGCAGTCAGCAATTTAACGCATGTACAGACTGGTATAAAAGGAAAATATATAAATCTCAGCATGTGCTAGTAGCATATACAAATGCTACGTCTAGTGGTGCACTACTATTGTTCACAGAGCAGTGGATTTTGAAAGATGCTGCTGCTAATCCTTCACACGTCCAAACTTAGACGTTGGTCGGCTTCTATCAATTGCACAATCTGAAAAATATTCACAATCACAATAACCTCTACTGACAATCCACTTAATTGCAAATATAATCGGTGTAAGCATATTAAAAAATAGCTAAACAATATTGACTACTAATCAACAAGAAGTTTAAAAAAATATCTCACAACATAAAATGATAAAGTAAACCCGTAGATTTAAATATCGGTCATTGAAGCATTAATGTGAGCATAATAAAAGCAGACCTCATAATGAATAACTCGACTAGAAAATAGGCCCCAAGAATTGTCCCAAGTAAAGATTATTGTAGAATTCGAAGAGGCGCTGATTAATCCTCGTATAGTTCTGCAAAGACAGACACATTCAGCCCACAAATAACATATTCATACAACAAAACAAAGTAAAACTATCATCTGCATGCAATTGAACATGGAAAACTTTTCTAAAACACGCTTTCACTATTTTCAAGAAACCTTGAGGAATCATATCGTTGAAATTCGACAATAGTCTCTTCGTTAGCCTTCCTTATAGTACTTTGGTTGCTTATCTGTAAAATAAACAGTTATACACTCGTAATAAACTTGAAAAATAGTACTAGAAAAAGAGTACATGCATTTCGCAATAATCAAAAATGTTTTCATTTTTACCGCGCGTACTAGCTTGACTGAAAATCCAACATCTTGATCCCGTAATGCCCAAGCCCAGGAAAGTTGCATCCCGCCAAATAACTGATTAAAAAAATAGGTTGACCTTATTTTTATCAAAATTTGATTTTTCCAACTCAAGTCATCTTACACTATTTGATTATCAAATTATACACATACAACCATAAAATGTATCTACAAAAATAACATACTTCAATTACCTTATAGAAAAGTTGCTCTTTTTTTCTAGGAGTGATCGTCAGTGTTTGCCTGTTGATTCCCAAGCCAAATCTAATAAAAAACAATTGTAGGCAACTGGCAACTAAAATCTACACTCAGCGTGGCGAATGCATGGAAACAAATTAGATTCAATTTTGTATTATCAGCTGGTACCGATCATTCGAAAGTAAACCACAGAGGGGGACAGTAGCAAGGGGAGACAAAGCTGAGCCACCAAGAAACTTTGGTAAGTTGACTTTGTCAATATAACGAAAAAGGACTTCTTCGTACGAGCAATCTGCAAAAAATTTATAAATATACAATCCCTACTTGCTTAAAATACCAGAATTATGGTGCATTATTATAAAATGATGAGATATATACGTATGCAGTGTTTCCACATAATTCGAAGAAAAAGCACTTACCCAGAATGTGAATTTTAGACAATGTCCGCTCGTTGAGCCATCCTTTTAAAACATTCCAAACAGTAAAGAACACCTTTGGCGTATTTACAAAAAAAACGTATGACATTGTCTCGGGGTAATTTTCCGAAGCCAAAAATATGGATTGACGTAGTAGGCTGAACAAAAAATGAATTTATCACCCCTAATTATTTCCATCTAATAAATACACCTTTTCACTGAAGCTACACTACCATTTCTCACTTCATAGTCTGCCGATTTACGGATCGAGTAGTAAATCCGGCCAAATCTATGATGATTGTGGCTTTAACAATCATATTTCGGTCTTGTGACATGCTGAAAAACAAAAATATTGATGCGCATAGTTTAGTGTAATTCAAAAAATCAAATGAAAATTTCTGTCTATAAAATCAAACGTATCCAACAACTATAAAAAAACATATACAATAACTATAAAATTTATTTTAAGAAGTATTGCTTGATGTGGGGTACCGGTCAAGCAGCATTGATCGAAATTCCAATTGATAGGTATGCCACAGCATGATTTCTGAATCGCTTAGCTCTGCGGACAATCGTTTTTCATCCAAAAATCCTGAATGCAAACAGGTAAATACTATAAGTAAGAAATTAAGAGATTTAAATCTCTTCTATAATTCAAAAATAAACTCGACACAATACCAGGTCGCTCTATGGAAAGAATATTGCCTTCTTTATCGAGAATTGGATTGCCGGATTCATCACGTAACAAAAAATTAATAGGAAAGTGGCGTAACACTTTCTCATGATTTGGAGCATTTTCAGGACGTAATTGATCCAACATCTCAGCCTGAAAAAATACAAGAAAAAGTATTAAAATATTACAGTTTCACTAATTTCTTCACAAATAATGACACCTGACAAAAGCATTGCCTTGACAAAATTTCCAGCGAGATGCCTTACTGCATGTATTTCTTGCTACGACGCCTATGATTGATTACCTCGATGTATTTACGAATAAGAGTGTCACCACTCATGAGTTTAAGCCATTGTAAATGCTTTCTAAAAGCATCGGATGCAAGTATTTCATTCATGCGATAGCCAATAAGGAAACGGAGCAATCGTATATCTCCTACTAAAGACAAGTGGGGAGCAACATCACAAACGGAAATTAAATTATGGGCAATTTCATGAAAGTGCCCATACGATTCTAACATATCAGGTGTCGGGCTCATTGTTAATAGTACAATAGGAATACATAGTTGACCACTGCAGGGCCCCGGAATCATGGAAGAATACTGTGACTGAGATTCTTTGATATTTTCAGGAATGGTAGCAATCGCTTCGGATTGAATAGGTGTTTCTATTTCATTGGGTATCTCGTCTTCAGAATTTGTAGACACATGATCGAGCAACTGTTGTTCATTCACTTCGCAAAATGTCGAGTGTGCCTCTTCTTTTGTGTTTTCTAAATAATAAATAAGACTTTGTCCCTCGTTAGCAACCGCTTCGCTATCATCGGGGAGAGGTTCACCGAGCGAGGCGGATGCAAACTGTGCGGATAAATTACGCTCAAGCGTCACCGGACACTCAGCATCGATATTCGTGCCGATGTCTGATGAAGAGAAAGAAACCGGGACGGAAGGTTCGGGTTTTAGAGGATCTGTGCTTACTGGCAATGATGAAGACGTAGCTTCCACAGGCGAAGATAGGTCCCATGACGCAAATTGAGCGGTGGTATCTGAGACTTTCTCCTGATTATCTGCTTCTTCAGAAGGATCCGAGGCCGACTGGAAATCAGAGGATGACTGAATAGAAGGGGAAAGCGGAATGTCAACATTTTCCGCAGGTTCCGAGACAATCAGGGGATCAGTTGTTCCGCTTTTCATGTCCGCAGTGTTTGAGAATAAATAATAAGGAAGAGATAATGTTGCAAAAAAGGCAACGGGGGATAACAGAAAGAGGCGCTACTACATCGAAGAGTAATTTTACTGGAAAAATATAAGCCTTAACGGATGTGCCAATTACAACAATTCCATAGGATAAGGAAGTTGCTTACCGTTTTAAAAACGAATTTTATTAGCGCTTTCGAAGAGCGGTAAAGAATCCATTTGACATTAAGATTTTTGTTATAAAATAGTTTATGTAAGAGAAGACCAGCAGCTACATATTCTTTTGTAATATACACAGACTCGAAATGCTAGAAATTTTTTTACAAACAGAGGGAGTTTCTCTTTATTGCCATTGCTATAAATATTCGTTAAAGTAGGCAATAAAATAAATGGTGCGGCCCCCTAGGAATAGATATGCCTCAGACCGCATGGAGTATTATCCTTTTAAGTCAAGAGCACAGCCACGGTCATTCTACACCATGCTTTCTTTCAAGGAATTTTTTGGTGACTTGTAGCTGCACAGTTCTACTATCATCCAGTCATTTTTGAAAAGGTAGAGGTGAAATCTAACGTTTGGCCTCTTGCAATTGCATATGCGATGAACTTGCCGTATTGTAGCATTACCTCCTTGATTTCCTTGCCACTTTGTACGTCATTGTTGCAGAGTAAACCCTCGCTACCCAACTCTGACAACCCCCGATTCATGCTGGAAAGCAAGGCGAACTTATGATTACCTTTTACATTCTATTGAATTCAGTTGTGTTAATATTTTTTCATGTGTGCTTTGCAAAGTTCAATTTTACAGGTTCAAAATAGCAAGTGGAAACTATGATATTGGCTGATATAGCTTAGAAATTTCTCGAGTTTCTCTTAATCGGACCATGTACAATTTATTTTCTGAGAAAGACTAATGTTAGATGACTAGCATTTCGTATTCATTTCGACCAGAAATGTTTTCAAACGGTATAATTGTAGTATATTACCATTTGTCGTTTGTAATTGAAAAGAAATGAAACTGGTCATTTTGACTTGCAAAAATGAATACAGTATTCTGCACAGCTAGGTGCATTTCAAAAGTTTCCTCCTATCGTAATGTTTGTGTTGTTAGCAACAATATTAACTGTAAAAATTTCGCCAGTGCGTGAATTGCCTACTTTGCCGTATCTACAACCGGTAGAGAAGCTACTGTTTTCTCTACAACAGCAAAGAAAATGTTTAATAAAAAGAAAAGTAGTTTGCCGTTTACGCTTTCAGCATAGCAATGTTTGTTAAAATAAACTATCCTTACCTGAAAACTTTAAACAGAATATAAAGGGATTACCATGATTGCGATAACTAAAATATGTATTCTACTCAGGCTTAGCGAGCTTCAAGTAACGTAAACAGTGTGCCGGCTTCAAATAAACCAATGAGCTTAGTTAAGCATCAGCCGAAGTGTATGCATTCTTTTCGAGATAGCACCAAAAAAGATTTATCTGTATGTAAAGGCCCCCTATCTACATGACTTCTTTTATTTATCGCAATGTTTTCCTCCAAAATCCATTATTAGCATCCTAAAAGTTTTCTGGCTTTATGTCCCCAAATTTGCCCTTTTATCCATTCATCAACAAAACAGGTACCAGAGAATTATTACACGCAAACCACTGCAAAAGCAATTTCATGTGTCTTGCTGTTAAATGACAAAATTTAAGCTAAAGGTTGTTCATAGGTCATAGGGTTTTAGTGTCATTCCTCATTAAAATATGATACCAATTTTCTCGTGAAAATACAATGACACAAAATGTAAGCAACCTCGTAATTTACTTCAATCATTTTCAAAATGCAATTTGAATATTTACTAAAAAATAAGAAGCAGCCATTTTGATTCAAACGGCAATAACGAATGTTAAAACGTTGTAGACTCATTCAAAGCCAACCTTCATCAACAAAACTTTTGAAATATCCCCAAGTACTAACTTATTTTCACGAATTGGGCATGTAAAATAAAAAATGTGTGTGACAATATAAAATGAAAAAATTAATTCCTAGCAAGATATGAAATCGATAATGGCTAATGACAATTTCAGTATAACAACTTAGCTGATTCTGTAAGGAAGTTGTGATTTAAAAGCATGTATTAGATTAGAGGTTTCAAGTAAGTTTTGTTACTTCGAAAACTTTTTAACAAAAAAAGAGCTGAGTGTCTAATCTTTGCAAACATTTTTCATTAATAGAACAAAAAGTAAAAAATTTGCGCATAGTCAACTTCATGAACACCACGTTTGACAAAATTATGCGCCCCCAAAACTATACGAAGCAGTGAATATTTCCCAATACAAGGCAAGCATGCTTCTGCACAAACATCAAAGCATCAAACGTAAGAGTTACGCCAACATAAAAATGGCAGTGCAAGCTGACACATGGATTCCATTCTAGGCCACACTCGCTTATATGAGACAGGGTATCCTCAGAAAATCTCTAGTAATTTGGTCAAATCCATACGCAAAAACGTTAAAAATTAAAATTTTCAGCATAGAAAGATAAGTGGTATCCACAAGAAATAATTAATAATAATAAAATTATATCAAACTCTTTGAATTCTTCGCCTTTCCATATATCAGGGGGTACACACACGTCGATTAATCTCCTAATATACGCGTTTCATTGGGGGTATGTGCTCCATTTCGTTATCCAAAGGAGTGTCGATAACTCGACGATAAGAAAGAGGAAACTGTTCAAATATAAATGAAATACAAACAGGGCAACAAAGGAAATATTAAATAGCGTATCAAACAAATTTTCTATGAGCTGAATGGATATAGAGAAATAAAGTAACGGATAAAATGAAATAACATTTTTAATGCTAACTACCGTTGATTTTTCAACTTCACGCGTAGCCATCCAGGACAAAGTGTGCTTCTTCCAATTTACATCATCACGTTCCTACAAATAAAAGCAAAATGCAATATAGCAGCACTCTGTCTAACTGCAAGCGTTCAGCAAAACGGACCCAAAACGATTCTACAACATAGCATATTCTATTTTAAATATAAGAGCATGACCCTTTGCAATTATTTTCAAAAATAAAAAAGTATCGTTAAAATTTGAAAAAAAGATAACAATCTCGACAAATCGAAATATAGTAGCTTACAAACCGAGTAATCCTCTCGTGCGTGCGCTCCACGGGATTCTTTACGAGCCTCCGCGGATACAATCGTTTGCGTAGCGAGAATCAATAGATTTTCAAGTTCGAGTGCTTCAATTAGATCCGTATTCCTAAAACAAAGTGAAGGGAAAGAAAAGAATGCATTAAATAAAATGTAATAATACAACGCAGCATCAAAATAAACATATTGAAAGCCGGCTATTTCATGCATTCGCCTCTGATTTAGATACCCGCCGGAAAAAATAAAAAATAGCTGCAAATCACACACCATGCCAAAAATTTCTAGTTAAAATGTATCTGCATATTTCATCAAACACTCTTACCAACAAATCTCACGATCAGTAATCCCAACATTTCCAAAATCTTTCACCAATTCAAGAATCTTGGTAACCCCTTCGCTTAAAGAGGGCCCATCTCGAAAAACAGCGGCATGGTCTTGCATTGCCTGAAATGGCATAACCAACATACTGTCCCACCATTGCAAATATCGCTGTGACGAGATAATGAAAAACTAACCCAATGCCCTTGTAAAACATATGTTTTATGATATGCTTACACCCAGCTAGTTTTCCCTCAATTTTTATACCCCATGCAACTACCAACGAGAGTTTCACAGTACACTATCTTCCTCCCAAACGTAAAAAAAAGAAAATAGTGACAATCACAGTCTCTGTGCGCACACTCTGTATTTCTTAACTATCTTCCATTGTAAACTAACGATTTTGCTTACTTTCTGCATGCCTGTTCGAATTTCAGCGGGTTTTCGTGATCCATTTGAGTATCGAAGAGAATCAAGGCGATCCAATGACGCTTCACCAGCCTCCTTCGGTAGAGAAATTGGCGGTAAATCTCGAAATTTCAAACAATCAAAGCACAGTCCAAGTGAATTCAGACCCATTTTTGGCAACGCTTCTAAAGAAATTTCTAACTTCATAGTAATAAGCGTTCCCTTTTTTCCCGTAAAAAATTAGCGAAGCCATTCAAACTGGCTAAGCCCTTCCACAGCAGCACATCTTCCTTAGTGCAGAAGCGATGAATATAAAAACAGAGAGCAACTCTATCTACCACTAAGATCATGCCACAAGCGCTTGCAAATCAAATCTTCTTTCTTTCACATGTGTATTTGATAAAGCATCTCTAAATACACTCAAGTGAGGTGGATACACACATGCCCACTCTTACTTGGTTTATCCAATTCAGCGATAGTGAGGGCAGCTTGTCGACCAAAGACAACAATATCCAATAAAGAGTTGGCACCCAGGCGATTAGCACCATGAACTGACGCACAAGAAGCTTCCCCTTACCAAAAAATAAGCGAAAGAAGCATCATAAAACTCTTGTAAAACTTAACAGTCGTTGAAAATCCAATGGCAATGGTCATTGAGATAGGCATGTATTCAACTAGAAAATGTCGTAGTAGAAATAGTACGATGCATCACACATACAGCAAAGATTATAGGCTTGTATTTCATATTTCTGATACGTATGGGTAGCAAAACTCACCAGCGGCATACAACCCTGGTACGATGCGATCGTTTCCATTCACATCCGTTGTCAGTACTTGCGCTTTCCAGTTTGTAGGGATGCCCCCCATGTTGTAATGCACAGTAGGAAGAACTGGAATGGACTCCTAAGTGAGAGAAAAACAAATGGTATTCTCAAATTGGAGTATACTGAAGAGGTTTGGGTCAGAAGAAAAAGCGGACAGCGTCAAATTATTGACAGCGGAATGGGCAGTTCAAAATTTTTCCTTTAAAAAAAATAGAGGGCACAGGATAGAAAAAAAAAAGAGAGAGAGAGAGACGACACACACGTTTTAACTCTCTCAATCCTTGGAAAAGTATACAAGCATACAATACAGTATACACACACATATAGGCATAGAAACTATGGGATGGTTTTACACGCCATCCTGTTTATTTCAAGATATAACGGAGTAGATACGTTCACAAGAAGAAACAAAGAAGGCAATCACTGACGGATTGTAAAGATAGGGCAAGTCAAACAATTAAAAATTATCAGAGAGAGGCACCATGCAGACAGCGCATTCAAACAAAGCACGGCAAACGCTCTTTCGGATATATTCGAATAAAATTTCGAAAAGAAGACATACTTTAGTAACATTCACATTAGCAAATACTTTGGCAGTTTCTGTGATACCAGGTAACCTTTCTTTCAGTGTATCCGGAGGTAAATGGGTCAAATCCAGGAGTAAATGATCCTTCAAAGGACCGCATCCTCTGTTTTCACGAATCTCCAGGGTCATGGATCGGCTTACAACATCTCTACTGGCTAGATCTTTTGCTGTCGGGGCATATCTGGCCATGAATGGCTCTCCATCCGCATTTCGTAATATTCCACCCTCACCTCGACAACCTTCCGTTATCAAGCAACCCGCTGGAAAAATACCTGTGGGATGAAATTGTACAAATTCCATATCTTCAAGGGGTAATCCAGCCCGTGAAGCCATCGCTCCTCCGTCACCAGTGCAGGTGTGTGCTGACGTGCAGGACTGATACGTTCGACCAAAGCCACCTGTAGCCAATACTGTGTGGTGTGATGCAAAACGATGAATGCTACCATCTTCGAGGCAAAGAGCAATCACGCCAACACATCTTCCCTCGTTATCCATAATCAGATCCAACGCAAAGTATTCCACGAAAAAGACACACTCATGTGCCAGTGACTACAAGTACAGATAAAAAAATTGCACTCTTCTGGCCGTTTTTGAAGGATCCGATGGACACATATGAGAAAAAAAAGAAAAAAGAGAACACAGCAATCGATTCACACCAAAAACTGGTGGAAAGTCAACACTTCCAAGCTATCTTCACATGCTATAGCCTACAGCCACATTCACTACAGATATACAGAATTCTAGAGCTTAACATACCTGCCCATAGAGCGTATGGAGCATCGCATGCCCCGTACGGTCGGCAGCGGCCGCACAACGATAGGCTTGACCACCCTTGCCAAAGCGCAAACTCTGCCCGCCAAAAGCTCTCTGATATATTTTTCCTACCCAGAAATATAAGATTATAAATATAAAGTGTTAGCTATGAAAGACGTTGCAGTCTCTGCCCTATAATAAAATAAGCCAATTTACAGAAGATTTTTGTTCTTTGCTACCATTTTAAATTACGCTAGAGAATATATATACCTGTCCACTCTATCAAAAAAAACTGATCGTACAAGTAGAATAACCTCCTGCAAAAGGATTTTTTTTTAACTAAAAAAAGACAGCAGGGACTACTAGAGTGCAAAATTTTAAAAATACAGTACAAAAGAGGTTGCAAACCATTTCAATAGGATATAGAAGATCCTCATACCTTCTTTCGTTCTTGAAAATGGTAAACCATACGATTCTAATTCCAGCACAGCCTTCGGTGCTTCTCGACACATGTGCTGAATAGCATCTTGATCTCCTAACCAATCCGATCCTTTTATGGTATCAAATGCATGCCATCGCCAGTCATCTTCAGTCATATTTGCAAGGGCGGCATTTATACCACCCTAAAGTTGGAAAAGAAGATAAAACATGGCCACATAAAGGAATAAATAAATTACTAAAGATAAAGACTAAAAAAGTCTTGCATCAGTGCATAATCCTTGGAGACGACAGTTTCATCACATTTTAGCATAGTTGACTCCTGAGATTAGGCGGGAAGTACTAAGCGCCTACACCACCGGTAAAATATAAATTTATCTCGTTAAAATGATTATGACGAAAAATCACAGAAGAGATACTACGGCCAAACTTGATTTCATGCAATTTCATCATAAGGGCGCTAAAAATTGCTATTTCTGAAAATCGGAGGTCCTTGCGGAAGAAACACATGATTTAATGCCATTTTATACGTATGAGTATGTAATTATGTGCAAAGAATATTGTAGGATACAATCTTCTATAGTTATTTATAACGAACGAGAAATTTTACCATTTTCCAGGATTGAACACTTCATTAAACTGAACAAACTCTCTAGCTCTTCGTTTATGCAACTGTTTGATGAAATAAGTTACGCAAAAGCATTTGCAATTTTACATTCTATACCTGCGCTGCCACTGTGTGAGATCGTGTAGGGAATAATTTCGAAATACACGCAGTCTTAAAGCCTTCAGAAGCCAAACCAAATGCAGCCCGTAGCCCTGCTCCGCCAGCTCCAATTACAATGGAATCGTACTGGTGATCAGTAATAGCATAATCTGACAAAAACCAAAATACTTAGATGGTAGAACTGCGTAGTAAGTGTAAATTATGAACAAGACCAATAACAAATACAAACCATTCAAAATATGTAACATCGAAGGCTCATATCCTTACATTCCGCAAAGGTGAGCTAAGACGCCGCAACCGTCGCTGTCATACCAATTCTTAATGAAACACTATTATCTAATAAAATCAGAGGAAACAAGAAAAGGACAATTTGAAGCTTACCTTGATTTCTAGAGGGTGTAGAAAGGAAGCGAAGTGCGTGGCACTTCATAGCAGTATTTCCTCGGGATCCTTCCACAACACGGTACAAGCCACAAAAGTTTTGTGGAGTGATTCCAGTGCGCCACCCAAGCAATCGATGCATACCATTTTGTAGCATAGTGGTACTGATGTGGAAGCACAAAAAATTATTAAAATAATCAATGACCTCGTAAGCCGATACAGACTGAGGATTTTTGATCACTTTAGCACTTCTGACAAGGCCGACAACAGATGCTCGCTTGCTCTCAACAAGGTACTATTTTTGAAAGGAGCGGCAACGCATGCATTACCTTTTCCTTCAAATCTCATAACTCTTTTAGAAGTGAGGATCAGTCAAAATTATCAAACGGAATACCCCGGAAAAGAGAGAGTAAGAAAGAAGAAAATAACCCTCGCAATTACTGCAATAAAAAATTAAAGTAGAGAAGCACAGAAATATAGATATTTTATTGTAGAAGATGCGCAGTTTGATGCAATAGGGTTTGCAAAGAATAAAAACAGCACGTATAAAGCAAGAAATTTTGTCTCCACTGCCAAAAACTGCAGTCAAAATTTCATGAAGCTGTGTATAAGCAGGTGAGAGTTACGAGGAAGATGAAAGGTTTCCAATCACTTAAGCAGAAACTGTTAATGATAGTTTCTTAAGATATATTGCAACTCTCCTACATTCGAAAAATCAGGAATAATTGAAAAGTAATTTCCACAAGTAACGTTCACAATCAGACGTGAAGCAGGCGACCTACCGTAATATCTAACAGTTTTACATACGAGGATCACCAGAATAGTTTTTTCGGAATCCAGAAAACAATGACTGAAGAAATACCATATTCAAAGTGAATTGGAAGAACATGGTGAAATGCAGGAAAATACTGCTAAAATAGTTCAGAGTTACTCTATTTTATTCCAATGGCGCAATAATTTCAGCAACTGTAATTTTCTGGCTGGATGTAAGAAATCACATTTCCTACAATTTTTGCACATTTTATAAAAATACCAACAAAATCTAACATAAAGTGAGTTCTATCAAAATAAAAGCATTACAAATACTTGTAGCGACGGATAAATTTGAACGGCTTGTATCATCAAGAGATTCTTTACAGGAAAAACAACAGTGACTTTTAGTCTTGAAAAAGGCGTACAATATGCATAAGTAGATGTCTCGTTAGAAAGAAAAATACTATGTAAACACTTGTTATTGCAATAAAAAAAATTATGAGCAGTCATGAAAGACTTCTTTTATAAATACTATGAAGCAGTGGTGCAAGTTCTACATGCAGTATCGAATTTGACTAGCTTTTTAAATACATCATCACTTACGTCTTCCCACCTATATGAAATTAGCTTTATTTTTATGCAATGTTAATTCACGGTGGAGCATGATGTGGATGGTACAGGCAGGCATACTTCTAATACATTTGTAAATGTTAGAAATGCTATTGATAGGGTATGAGGGGAGCAGAATGCAAACTATAACCAAATTAGCTATGAACTTTAATTCATGTCGTCGGAAACGCAAATGATTTCCTATGATTGATTCCAATGAAACCAAAGTTATTTGCAAGTTTTCCTTAACGCAAATGACTTTTTTTGCAAGCACGCAAGTTGAAGTATGCGAAAAAGTCTACGAAAACGCATACCATTTTTCAGTTTTTCCTCATTTGTATCCTAATCTCTTGCAGCAGTTGAAGTCCAAGAATATATCATGGCTTCGTTTTTTAGTAGTAAAAAACCAATTTTTCTTTTTCTGTTGAGACCCCCCACAAATTGAATAACCTTATATTTTTGTTGAGTTATTTTTCTGCAGGGATATTTTTACGACTAAAGCCATAACGGTATGAAATTTATCCTGTTGAATTATGTCGTACTCATGCATGAGAGTTACGTAATTTTTATTCAGATTAAAAAGGAAAATTGGCACGTGTGAACGTGTCGTTTTCTTTGCCTTACTCGGCTCAAATTTTGTCACGTTCTGCCAGTTGTGTTTTATAGACTTCGGCTGATTATAGTTCTTTTATGGAGTAGGACGTTAAATAGTTGATTTCTATTTAGTTAGTAAAGAAGTTTTCTCTAACTTATACAATGAAACATAAACTTATTCTACGCTATTAATTACTATCTGCGTAAATAAGTAGGCAAAAGGGAAAAGTCATTCACTCCTTCATTCATCTAATGCTGCAAGAAAAGAACGGAAAGAATAATCTCTGAAAAATCTCTAAGCTACTGTATAACTCAGTCATTCAATCAAAGATTAGCTTTCACACAATGTGACTGACAAATGCCGAAACTCATTAAACAAGATCGGATCGCATCTCAAAGTTTTGCAATTGCCAGTTACATTGACAAAGAGTAGTTACTCTCCCCAACTATTTAGCATTTTCTGCTGAGGTAGTCTTACTAAAAATAGGAGCAAATGAAAAAATTACTGTTGAAACTCCATGCAAAACTATTACGGTAACACTTACTACAATTGCTGTAATAATGCCTTTTATTTGATTGCCGAATCAGCTGAAATGTTAGAATGATTGCATGCGTAGAGGAATGGGCAAGAAGATACTGTATGTAAAACGAAATGTTTAATAAAAGAAATTCCTGAAGCGAGAGTTAATACTTACAAGGGTCTCCTTACCTAAACTATCTAAAAAGAGTATATCAATTTACATAATATGTGCATAAAAAAAATATCCCATAACTCTAAGTAAAAAGTCTTGCGGTAAAAAGAGGAAGTGTCCCTTAATAAGAACCTCCTCCCTCACTTTAATCACTCCTCACCGATGGTTAAGTTAGTTATCACTGCTCGCGCGTCGGTTGTATTTGCGTGGGCTCAAATACGATCCTAATCATTTCGTTCTTAATTTACTACTACTTCGGATATCGTTATCACTCAGCTACTCCCGCTTACATCCTTTCAATTTTATTGCGTATTAAGCAAACTTAGAATTATCTCAATCGTACTAAACAGTAATTATCGCAATCTGATATTAAACTTCTACGAAACTTACTCATTACAATCATCATCATAACATAATTGTTACAATTGCTACCTTTAACTTCAAGCTTGTTCAATTCAAATCATCTACATACAAAGAAACGGTCGTGATGATTAATTTGGAATCTTGTACTTATTACGAATACTCAAATTTGTAGAGAATGCAATTAAATGGCAACAATTGGCATCTCCTTTTGGTCATTAAAGCATGTGCTGTTACAATGGTAACGCGACGGTGAGGAAAACGCACTTTATTTCATTGTTTTATAATATAATTAATTTACACTTTCCATTATTTCATTTTATTATAATTAGTTTTCCTTTATCATGGGTACCTTTCTTTTAGTGCATAGTCATTTCTACTAAACTAGATGAGTTAACAACCTGCAGTTTTTCACAAGGATATGGGATTGGATATAGTAATGTACAAACGGAACGGTTTTGGAACGTCGAGACGCACAGCATCGCAGCAACCGAAGATACTGATGAATTTGAGCACAGGTTTATGCAAACGGCAACTTGAGGCGCGGAAGTGAAAAGTCTCCGAAATTAATTTCATTCACATTACTACCGTAGCTTGGGTGAACAGGAAGTGAGTTGAAAAGATCTAAATGGAGCTGAGAAGGAGGGTTTAGAGGATACAATCTTTATTTAAGTTTCTCACAAGAGAACAAATGCACTTATTCAGCGTGATTAGCAACAACTCATTACAGCCGCGTGATAAAGTAACTCGATAAAAGAATTTGTTCATCTAATGACACATTATTGTTAACGCCTAAGAGTACTTAAAAAATTCATCTTCACTGCTCTTAGATAACGTAAGTGTTCTTCCTCCTTTGTTTTATTTTCTATAACTTTCGCACAAAAATCCATTTCCGGGGTAACTATCTTGCCCCTCTCCCAATCTTACTGCCAAAGTACTTTGTTTTTGTAATGAGGGGGATACGATAGGCGCGTCTTCCTCTAACACTCCCCTCTTTATTCCGTTAATTAACCTTATTCTTACACTAAATTCATTTATTTCTTACTAGCTGTGTTTTCTGCGAAGACCACAACAAAAAGGGTTAGTTTAGGTTGGGTAGGTATCTTACACGCAGCTCCGTACGAACTGTGCGCGGGCTATTGATAGATCAGAAACCATACTTTACCCAATGTTTCTCCCGCAATCATGCTGCACTTGTTATTACATCCTTGAAGAGGAGAATAGTAGTAGCAGTGCCTTGTCCTGTCCCTTTAAACGTTTCTCGATTAAACAATCGACGCTTATTATATTCACAGCGTATCCCTTCCCTAGCATCTAATCAAACAAACAAAAGCTGAGGAATTAGGCAGCAGACTTAACTTTTAGGTGTGAACTGTACAGTGTCTGTCTAATCTTCAAAACTTGTTACAGCTAATTCTAATGTCAAGCCTATTTATCATTGAGCACATTGGAGGGGGCGGAAGAAGCAGCTTTATATATTCTCGTTAGGGTTGTCCTTTCTGTAGGTTTTCTACATTCTTCTCATTCCTTTTTTTCAAGCAGCAGGTGGAGCGCTTACTTAGATTTGCTGAGTGGAACGAATTATTTCGTCTTTTGCATTAGTGGCTCTTCGTTTTAGATACTACCACCTCTTTGTGTGAGTATGGAGTATCTTAAGAGTTATAATTTTGAAGATGAAAACGAGGCTGAGCAGTCCTCCGAGTGGACTTCGATCAGTCAGTCAACTGCTTCTCCTACTAGTGACCTTCCTCCAACCGTAACCGCTGTCACTGAGAATACTGTCTCTCTCTCATCTGACGCTGTCAAAGATGACTCAGTGGCTTTTACAAAGACCACTATTCCTCTGAAAAATGGCACAAACTTTTCGAGTGAGAGCATACCAGCTAGTTCGGTGATGTTACCGTCTCTCAATTCGGCTCCGGATGTTTTAGTCCCTTTATCACTGCTTACTCATTCTCCTACTTATCATCTTCCTACCGATACTGTAATATACACGAATCCTACTGTAGACTGCCTTACTGCGCCCATTCAGGGACCGCTAACTCCTCTACAAGAATCTCAAGGAGGATTTTCGCGACAGCTGCAAAATCATATCACTGGAAATGTAGAGCCCTTGCATATTAATACTATCTCTTTCTATGAGCAATTTCATTCTTATGAAAATCGAGGAATCACTGCAAATCCCAGTGATGCCCATGAAATGAATTCTGCTTCGTTCATATTGCTTAATGATGAATATCCTGCAGATAATTCGGCTCGCTCTCCTGTTCTTTCTTCGTCGAAAACTGACTTAAATTTTATGTCAACGGAGGGTTTTTCTGATAATCGTTTCATCGTAGCCAGAGAGATTGAAGGTGGGCGCCTCCCACCAAAGGTCGACACATTCACCAATGAGCGTGCATCGAATTTGACAACCTCTGAATATTTTCCAGCCCCAGTTTCCTCGCGAAGAGAGGAGCGTCGAAAGCGCAAGCATCCTCCTGAAATTAAAGATCCTTCTTCTGAAGTATTTATGGGTCCATGGGCTAAACGAGAATCTCAGAAAAACACCGAAGCATCATTGGAAATTGCCGATCCATCTCAGAAAGGGGAAGAAAACACGACTAATGCCACAGAATCTTCAGCTGTCTCTAATTCAGATGCTCCTAAAAATTCAGAAAAAATTACTCCCAGTGGTATTAAAAAGAATGAGGAAAAAGTTACGACAATATTTCATGGAAAGACCGAACGAGATTACCAAGGGCGTTCATGGATAGATTTCCCAGTAAATTTCAAAGAGCCTCCGATGGATCATCAGAATTATCTTCCCAAAACTAGTATATATACCTATGTTGGGCACACTATGGGTGTGCATGCAATACGATTTTTTCCAACCAGCGGTCATCTCCTCCTCTCGGCTGGCTTGGATAGTCAAGTCAAGATATGGGATTGTTACAATCAGCGCTTGTGTCTGCGAACATTTCTTGGGCATGAATTAGGCGTGAGAGACATTCAATTTACTCATGATGGCCACAAGTTTTATAGTTGCTCCTACGACAAAAACATTCAATTATGGGACACAGAATATGGTAAAATAATTGGAACATTTTCGAATGGAAGTATTCCTTACTGTGTTAGTCCCCATCCAGAGCCTGATCAAGAGCATATTTTCATCATTGGGAGTGCAAATAAGCGTGCAGTACAATTTGATTCTAAATCTGGCCAAATCGTTCAGGAATACAACGAACATCTAGCAGCTGTCAATTCTGTAACTTTCTGTGAGAATGGTCGCAAGCTTGTCACAACATCGGATGATAAGAAGGTTTTCATTTGGGACTACGGTATTCCGGTGGTGGTCAAACACATAGCAGAGCCTTCCATGCATTCTATGCCTTCTGTATGCGTTCATCCAAGCAAGAAATTTTTGGCAGCACAATCTATGGATAACAAGATTGTGGTGTATGAAGCTTTTGGGCGCTTTCGATTCCAAGGAAGAAAACAATTTCGTGGACATGGTTGTTCTGGTTATGCAATTCATCCTGGTTTTTCTCCGGATGGCCGCTATATCATGTCTGGTGACGCAGGCGGAAAACTATGGTTTTGGGACTGGAAAAACATGAAAAACTATCGAACCTTGCAATGCCATCATGGTGTATGTATTGACTGTGCATGGCATCCAACTATGAGTTCTAGAGTGGCAACATGTGGGTGGGATGGGCTTATAAAGCTTTGGGATTAAGTTTTTCAGTAAGCATGTTTTTCTTACCTGAGAAAGTGCCGATGGAGGGCCCCTCTTACTTTCTGCCTTAAATTCTCGTGTATACCACACCGTAATTCATGAGATCTTTAAAAATTTCTACCTATTGTTGTCACCCTTGATGGATGTTCCTGTTTCAGATGTATAGAAGTTGTTTTGGGGATGTTTTTCATTGAATGGAAGGTTTTATTCATGTTGAGCCCTTCACAAGGAAAAATTCACCCTTGTACATGCTTACATTCCTAGCTTAAATGTTTTGCTTACGCATTCTCGGGGATACACACTCGAATCGCTTTTTAGTGTGTATGATTATTCTTTTAACTCGATGATGAGTGGCTGTCTCATTGAATTGATCATTTCCCTACGTATTTTGGACAATTTTTGGCACACGGCAATTTTTTTATTTCTTGTAGTATTCCTCTTTATTAGCTGTATATCCATGGGAATTTTACTTGGAAACCCCAGCAAAGACTAAGCGTACGCATGCTTATGGATGCTTTGACTAACCAATATGTGTACTAGAGTTTATTCTTGACTGTGATCATTTTCATATTTTTTCAATTCTGCCCATTGAGTGTACGTACACTGCATCCTTTGGATAGGTACTGCTTGTGGAATTTTATACACGTGTAATGACATTGAGGGAATTTCACATACTGTGGAAGAGAATGCTATAAGAGCGCTGTTTCTATTTCTTTTCAAACTTTATGAGTGCACGTGAAATTTAAAACTACATCGAAAGTGCAACGGGAATCAATGAATCCATCAAACTGAGCAAGCAACTGTTAATTTTTGAAATATTACGAGCGTTACGTCCATACACTCCATCATTGCAACTTAAACGAAGAACGGCGTTTCATTTCATTCATCTACTCTGAGTATAACCCTTTTTAACACTAAAGAATTGTTTTTTAAAAAAATGTAACATTAAAAAAGATGATTCTCTCATTCTCTCCCTACATATACGAATATAGAATGATTGGGCACATGGGTGTGTTCTTCAATGTACATCCGCTTTGTAAAATTGATGAACTATTGAAATTGCATGCATATTCTCACTTGAGATAGACTTGTATAAATCCATTTTTAAATTATATCTTAAAGCATCGCATCACCCAAAAATATAATGTAGCGTAACAATGCGCCTATACACTATAGAAAATCTTTGGATCAAAGCAATGGTATCCCTAGAAATTTTTTCTTAACTCGAAATTTAAAAAAATGATTTATTTCAGAAGCAATGAAACCTCTTTTAAGCATTGCCATAAAACCTGTTTTGTCTGAGCAGGAAAAATACAGCCTATATGCAAATCAAAGAAGATGCTGCTGCATTTTTTCTCCGTAAAGTAGATGCTAACGTAAAAGCTGTACATGAAGAAACTATTCCATATTAATGAGAATAGACAAGATACAAGCGTTCTAAACTAGAGCCTGAAATTGTCAAATATGAGGAAAATGGATACAAAAGACGGAATGCGGTACTTAAAATTCTCCCTCGGAAACAAAGTTTACTTTACTATAGAAATGTAAGATATATGAAATCGCAAATATTTCTCTGTGTGGGAATTACTATGTAGTGTACTTATACTATAGCCGCATATGAAAGTATTAAAATTAATAAAACACGTTGTACTCTTATATATTGTATAGGGATGCTAGAAATAGTGACTAAACTCATGGCCAACGTATTTACATAAAATGACGCATAGAAACGTTTCTGCTATTTTATTTGCTGCAATACTACTCGATGTGCTTCGTGTTGCTTAGCGAAAAGCTCCACATAGAAAATGGCACCATTATAAACTTGAACAGCAAGAGTTATTAAAATAAAGGTGGTATGCCACAAAAATGAATTGGCCAGGAGAGGCACAAAGAAAAGACCCAAAAGAAATAAAAAAGCATGAGCTAACATAAAAACAAGTTTCCCATGCTGTTGAAATCTTGCAGGAAGACGATGGAGGTTTCCCTGTTCTATAGCCATATACCTGTACAATGTTGAGTAGTTTCTTTTTTCAATTCTAACAGGGGAAATAATAAACATTTTTGTGTAGTATAGAACACTCCAAATACAATAAAAAGGAAGAGATGCAAGAATAAACTGATGAAGGCATTCAAAGTAGGAACTACCCACGGATACTATAAATGTAGAAGCAGGAGAAGGAAACCATCGCATCGTCCATGTCAAGAGAAGAGGAGACAAGTGAACTTCGGCACTCGTCACACGCTGTAATGAGTGGGGAATTATAGCATCATTAAACAGATAAATAGAAAATCCTAGTAATCCATTAAAACTAAAAATAGTATTCCAAAGCATCGGAGAGTATGGAAATGCCCATATATACAGCAATAATAGAGCATTGGCATAGTAGCAAAAGTCAAAAAGATAATAATGCAATTTTCTGCATCTAAAAACTACCATTCGAATCCCCAAAAAAATGACCATTTTTAAGGTATGCCACAGATAATAATGCTCCGGAAATCTTCCTATCCAGAATGAAGAAATCATAACATTGAAAAATAGTACAAGGAAACAAACTTTTAGCATCATTTGTTTGGCCTGAGACGATTCTAAACGCTTCAATGTTCGTTTAGCTTGATGAATCAAGCGATTCTTTCGATGGGCCAGTTCTATTGTGATGTTTCTAGGGAGCTGATGAAGTGATCGCTTCGTTACCTGAATTAAATCGTAGAGATCTAAAGAAAAATCAAGTTCAATCAGATCAAAATCGAACATATCATCCAAGCTAGCAACTTCCAACTCGGCAGCAAATTTTTGAGCATGCCCATATCGTGATTTTAATTCCTCGATGCTCAAAGTGCGCAAAGGAGTGCCTGAATCTGCTTGACCACGGAAATCACAGACCCCCAATATATTGGCTTGCAAAATATCGTTCCGTCTATTAATAGTTGATTCCTTCTTAACTTTATCATCGTTTTGTTGGTTCTCTAATGGCAAGTTTTCATTTAAGGACACATCCCTTTCATCCATAAAGACTTCCGAGTTAATTTCCAAATTATTTACATCCATCTTCAAGGTGGTATATTCATTCCTTGATAGTTTGTTTTTTATAAGAAAAGTAAGCTGAAAAGTCTAGGAGATCTTTGTACCACATATATCCAGAGTTGAATCTGTTGTATATCGCCAAAGTACACCGCTTATAACAACAGGATATTTTACAATGAATGCTTTGTATTTCACAATTGATAGAAGCATATTATTTCTCAACCACTAATCTACTTGAAGCCATTCTTCGCTTTTGAATAATGTTGATCATAACTAAAATATTTCGAGTTCAATTCAACCAAAGTTACCGCAATTGCAATCACTGTTATAAAATTCACGTGTGAGAATACAACCTAGTCCAGCAAGGTTATGGTAGCATTCTGGCATCATTGGATACGTAAAATATCTACAAAAACTGAACGTTTAGTATGCTGCAGGCAAACAAAGTTTGTGTGTGAGTTGAAGAGTCAATTCCTTTCAGTTCAAAAGATATTCAGTATTTCAAATACTAGGCATCTGTATTGCTCCAATTTCCTAGTTTTTGTCGAGTGGATGTACACTTCTCCGCTATTTTGCACCGTAATAAAGACGCGGTGACATTTTGCTCAGATAGATATTCCTCACCAAGAAATGACATATGCAGGCTTCTTCCAAAGAAAAGAAATCTAATCCGAAAGCAAGCCTATGAGGAACGATCTCCTATACAATCCTCCATTTTGCCTTAATATGCAGATGCATGCAATTGTCAAGTCATCTACTATTTTGTACAAAAGCTGCCTAAATACACACCGGCAGTTCATCTGTTCTGAATTGGAAGTAATTGAAAAAGCTATCCATTAAAAAAACAAAGAGTATCGATTAATTTAACCTTCTACAGATACAACATGTTTAGAAGAAATATCTCCAATAAATTTACATCTTTCAATGCGATGAAACAAAATTTTTGCGCAATTGCATGCATCAAATTCAATTACAAAACTGTTTTTACCAGCGTTTATTTTCAAGTAGAGAATACACCTGACACAGAATAAATGCAAACAGACAGATGCATACGATATTGAATGGAACATCCTGAGAATATAGCTTTTCGTAACTCATTCCGGGGTGCGAAAATGCCGCCATTGTTGTTTGTTCCTCTTACCATCAAGCGCTTGTGCATGGCTGTTCATTAAAGACGCTGCACTAGGGGAAATGACATTAGATTATTTCCAATCGAGTGATTGATCTGGTGAATCGTAAATTTGCTTCAAAACGAAAACAAGTTAGCTGGCATTTCGGAGAGAATTTTAATGATTTCCGAGACAAGCCTAATTCGGAAAAAAATTTTAATAAGCGATAGTAACAAAGCATAAAACAGGGAGCATTTGAACATTGCCGTCAAACAATAATAGGGTGAGAATCGCATGCCCGCAGAATTTGTGTAGTTAGGAGGAATTGATCAAAAATGAAGCCGCGAAAACTGTGATGTTGGATAATTCGATGCCCGTACATCTGATTGGGAATAAACAAGCTTCAAATTATAAATGCTCCTACCGCTAATACGCAAGACAACATTTCTGTGGGTTCTATGCCATTTTACCCCAATCTTAGTGTGTAAGCGGCGGAAGATGTCCAAGTAATAAAATGTTCATGTAAAATTTATTGTATTCACGACTTTATATGCGAACAATTTTTTAATTGAAGAATATTAACTTTTTACAGAAAGAGTACGCCAGTTATTCAGCAGCAAAGTGTATTGAAATGTCACAAAATGCCATAGCTTCCAAATTCTGGGAACTAATTTTCTTATGTATCTAAGCTGTACCACTGTTACATAAACAGCCATTTAAGCATTCATTTGTAAAATATTTTGCTATACAGTTGATCTTTGATGGAATTTGTATGTATGGACAAAGTTTATATAATTTCTTATTTCTTACTTAAGTATTTCGTCATGCTTTTCTTGACTCTCGCTACGGCTATCCTTAGTAACAATTGTAAAATTGCAAGCACGTTTACACACTTAGGCTTTTATTCGGAGGACTAATTCTTCTTTAATTGATTAAGAGTAAAATGCATAACGAATTGGTGATATTGTTAAAAAAATGAACTACAAAGCCAAAGATTAAAATGTCACTTCAAAAATTTCCGAAAATCATCGGTTATACAGATAGATTGTAACCAGGATGTGGCATTTTCCCTGGTTTGCCCAGCACAATATTTATGCTTTCGACTAATGACTTAAAAAGCTAAAGTAAAGGAGAGAAATAAGATTTTACAACATTTTACTGTTTAATTCCAACTCTTAAAGGGAACAGGTTTATTATTTGTGAGAGTACTTTCGTTCCGACGAAGCTTCCTTACATATTATTAAATGTTACTTCAAACGATTTAACTACTCGTTACGTTCTTAAACGTTTTTGCTTACAGATAAATACTTGATTACATAAGCATTGTAACCCTCAGACATTGCAAGGTTCTACACACAGAATGGGAGACATAAAACAAAAGATACAGTGCTACGATTGCACGCCACGTTTCCACTGGGCTCTACACTACATTCCACTATTCTGACATGCAGCACCAGGCGAGAAACTCAACTCTCCAACACTAACTAATTTTTGATACACGAATCCAAACTAACAATACGCGTTGAAAAGGAAACCATTTCTCCTTTCTACTTCTGCACTGCTACAAACGAGAAACGGAATGTAAACTACATTTATGCATTCCTATATTTTGACAATTAGTAGAAGTTATGCCGAATTCGACAGGTTCGCAATTTCGAGACACCATTCCTTAAATACAGAGCTTTTGCACAATTCAACTTTAGTGCAAAGATGTTGTTGTGGTTCTATCAAGCTCTTATATCGTTCTTTGTCATAATTCCACCTGTTGCGCAGAAATATGAATACGAGTGATGCTATCTCCTGGCAACTAACTATTAATGTGCAATACTTCTATAGTAATTCATTGACCTAGGTGCCATAACTTGCACAAAAAAATTAAATCAAACCCGCAATTTGAAACAGTTAATCTGCTATGTCTTCTGCTTCGTTTATTGTACGTATTTAGGTAGTATTCCTTAGAGTCATGTAGTAAGCTTTTTGTGTGGCTCATACGATTGCCGCAATGATGGCACCTTCAATACAAGCAGTATGAAGTAAAATGGTTAGGTTCCATCAAATATCTTGGATACAGAAAGCCAGGCTTCACCCAAAATTTAAGTAAACAATTATCTTCAAAATAGCAGCAACGAACGGCAAATTTTTGAAGAACGATCATTGAGCAATTTTATTCTGCTTTTCATTCTTAAGTACATGCAAAGCCATGATATTTTTCTCTTTTTAACCCTTGAATGCAAATATAGAATCGCCGTAGGTGATTTTTATGGAAAAATTTGGTGGATGTACCTTTTTTTGTTTGAAAAGCTGATTTTGTTTCTTACAATCAGAATCACGCGACAGAAGTGCTATCCATATCGTTTCGCTATTTTATCACAATCCGAATTTTCCGATGCCATTCCTATTCCAGTATTACTACAGTTTGAGAAATATCAAAAATGCAAGTCCTTCCGCTGCAGCTCAAAAAAATACTAACCCATTTACGGTAAAATTTCCGGCTTCACAAGCATATTTGCTCTTTCAATTGAATACATTTTATTGATAAAGTTACACTCCAAATTGAAAAAACCTTATATTTAGCTAGAGTTTACTGTGTAGTGTATGCGCCTCGATTTATAATATCTGGTGAAATAAGGGAATAGACCACAGCATAAGTACCTACGTTAGCAATAATACTATTTCGTGTTCTGTTCAGAAGATATTTTTCTACCCGGAATCGATCTCAATAAATAATGTATTTAATCGATTCCATTGAACAGCGGGCAACAAAGAAGTCCAGAAAAAATTTTGAGCGGAAAAATTGCCCTCATTGTACGCAACCTGAATAAATAGTAAGCTTGAATGAGCAGACAATGCAGTTTCCACTAGGTGGTACCTTAAAAAGGCATCATTTTAACGATATCTTAAGATGAAAATGTTCATTTGAAGCACGTTTGTGCTTTTACGAGGTTTTAGGAACTCGAGTAATACAAAATATAGCAAAGGGACTTACCCCTAATGACGGATTGATGCCCTTGCCTGTTCCTACTGTAAGGATCTTTTGACTAAAAACATTCAACCAGAAAATCGTATGCGTAATAGCTGGAATTCAGCAAAGCGCTCCTACTTGCATTTAAGATTAAAATGATTGTGCAATTTTTTAGTATGGCCTCTTTTGGGAACAAATTTCAGATTCCCCTTGAAATGGGCCAGATTCGCTTCTTTGATGATTCCTCCAGGCTCTAATTTGCTCCTCTTTCTATTCAATTCTGTGCATTTTAATCCACTTGAAGAAGTTTCTTCTTGAAAGCTCAAGTTTTTATAGATGAGTGAATCCTTCTGAAAGTGTTATAATTTGAAAGAATGGCATCTCTTCGAGAGTTGATGAAGGAGGAAAAATCCCGTCGGAGTATTGCGAGACAAGCGCATACTGCAACTTCATCTTCCGCAGCTTTAGTGTCAGCTCTTCCGCAAAGCTCGTCATCAGGAAAGAAATTCACTACAGGAGTATTGAATTCATGCTCTGACGAAGGCCATAGCATATCTATTTCCAAGCCACATCCCGCTGCAGCTTCTACCCTTACTGATGCTGTCTTACCAGCTGTTCCGTGTGATAGCAAAAAAGCAACTGTGGACATGACAAGGGATCGTGCGTCGGATTCCAAATTAGATAACCCCTTTGATGGAATGAAAGACAAGAGCAGTGGCAGTAAAGCGATGGCGCCTGTACGAAGCTCTCTCAAGAGTACAACAAGTGTTGAGCACCTACCTTTCCTGCCCAGTGATTTTTTTGATCAAGAGGAAACAGTGATCTCCGACGTACAACTGCCTTCCGCTGTCCTGTCTGCTTTTACATCTACAGTCCCTTCTCAAAATCAAAACACTGTATTGCTTTCTCGTTCACCGCAAGTCAAGGAGTACGAACAATTTGTAGAATATGATATCATCGAACCAGATGTTGAGCTTTTGAAACCTTTATCCGCATTGACCAAGAAAGTAAGTGAATGCAGTAGCAAAAATACCGGTGTTCAGCAAACAAAATTGCCTGAGGATAATAATTCTCAAGATGCTATTGAAGACTTAGTTTCTCGTGAAATTAGTTTAATTGTTGGTGAACCTACTGAGCTTGATGATCTAAATGATATGCAGAATTATCAGCCACTTGACACTGCCTATTACAGCGAACTACAAGTATATGAAGAAGGAAGTAATTCTTTAGATATCACTAATAAAGAGGCTGCAGATACTAAAGCAGACTCAAATATCCCAATTGGTTTCTTTGATGACGAAGATGTGGATGCAGCAGTTAGAGGAGTTGAAGGGCCATCCAAGCGCCGGAAACATGAAATGGAAAAGGATTTTGTGAAATTCTCTAAGCTCATGGATATTGAGATATACAAAAATGAAGTACGTCAGAATGCCATGGATGTTAAGCATCATGAACAAGAGTTAGAGGATCAGCAGATGAAGCAAAAAATTTACGAAGAACAAGTAAAATCCTTGAAAGAAAAATGGCGCTCAATTCAGCTAAATTCTCATATCAAAAATGAAGAGATCTCAACTAAGCAAATGGAACAGGATGATTCAGCTGACGATACAGATGTTTCATGGTCGAATGAAATTCTTGATTGGAGATCAAAATCACTTTTCTGATTTGTTTTGTAGCTGTATCTTCTCAACACTTGCGAAGAGAATATATAGAAACTGATCTGCACTAATAATATATACACAGCTGAGCCATGCTAAAATGAAATATATTTTCATTTCTGCTCACGCAATAACTGAGATGCTTTCTAAAACTAACTTTATTAAACAGGTAGCTGAAAGTATGCTTTGATCCCTTCGAAACAATTGATACATCTGTATCTTTCATTTTCATCCTTGAAAAAATAACAATATCCTTTCTTAAATGATAAAAGATGAGAAGTTATAGTATTTTTATTCCTGTTTGCTCCAAAAAATTGTTTGCAAAACGTTTGCTTTCATGAAAAACAAAGGCAACATATTGCATACTTCATGAAATGCGTAAAAAAAATCTGGTCCTTGAATTATAGCAGATACCTTTTTTATAAAAATTCTAAATTAATAAAATTGTTAAATAATCTTAGTTTGAAAGAAACATATGAAAATTTATTATTACTTCAAAGCATCCCAAGCTTTAATGTTTTCTTTAAAGAAATGCACTAGGAACATTTTACATTTTCTTGCTCTAAGCGTTTATGTTCGTAATATTTAAATTGGGTGTCGGTATTAAACAGACTATCCCAATATGTGAAAGTAGAAGAGTAGTTACCAACAAAATTTGAGTGATGGAAGTCATGAAACCGCGGACCCCCGTAGAAAGGAAGAAATTGAAAGAAATTCAAGAACTGAGGGAAATCGTATCCACTGTGAACTTCCACAGTTTCCATCAAGCGTACACCCATCCATAACCATGTGGCAAAGAAATGATTGCAATAGATACCACAACCCAAGATAAAACCAATTCCTAATAACATCACTTCAACTGGGTGTGCATACTCCGCTTGCATCCCGATTGGTACAGTAAAGCGATGATGGAGCTTGTGTATCTTCTGATACATTTGCCCTTTATGCACCAATGAATGCATGAAATAATGCCAGGTATCCTCAACTGCTAGACATCCAATCATCATTCCAATAAGTTGGTACCAAGTAGGTAAAGTCTTATAATCAAAGCCGTAACCCATCGCTTCTGCAAAAGCATAATTGAAGGCGAACAAAGGCGCTTCTATCACCCATTGATTGAAACAGACCAAACGGAAGCATTCCCATTGCATACTTAAAGGCACTTTTCGAGTTCGTTGAATTTTGAAGTGGTCCATAAAAGGAACAAATTGGTAAATAATGTCAGGGCAGCAAAGCGACCAGTACACCAACTGATGGATGCAAACTGACCAAACTGTAGCTAGCTGGAAATGACTGAAGTTGTTCTCAAGAAAGGCAACACTGAACTTCGTAGCACGGCTGAGTACATTCGGAGTGATAGCTTCGGTCAATTTGTCAAGAAAATTAATTCGAGTGCGAGATAGCCAAAATCCTCCAGCAAGGTAACTCAACATTGCCAAAATGCACAACCCTTTGTACCATCTCGGAGAGCAAAAAGCATCAAAAGGGGATGAAGAAGCTTCATCCTTACTGTCATGTTCTACAGCGGTATCAGAATCGGCTAATGTCATGACAGCTATTGACGCTTACTCCTGTTGATAATGAATGATAGTGCAAGAGTTAGAATAAACAAACTCTCTGATCATGCTTAGTATAACTTGACAGCTTGCTCTCTTCTACAAATTTTTCTATTAACTGCGACTGCAACCTCCACGAAAACTGTTGCAAGAAGTAGGAACTTAAATAAAGTTAGAAAAAAAGAATACTGCACAGACCTCTTTAATCATCCCTTTTAACAATTGCTGGTCCTATGGTAATTTCCAGTTGGCACGAGCAAGTAGAGCTGCATCAAGGAGGGGTCAAGTCAATTTTCTTGATCGCACTCGCTCGATTCCCCCGCGACTTTTGATTCAATTTGCTATAGCGTGCAAGTACTGAATCAAAGTTTTTTCGCAATTGTACACGATTTTTATCGAGTTAGCAAAGCATTAATGAGCCATGAAATTATTATGAAATTATTCCGTTAGGCCAAGAATTTTTGCAGAATAATGCATAAAAAATCTGATATATCATCAAACGTAGCAAGTGGATCAAACTCAGCTCATGCCATGCTAATGTCACTATGCAGCATAAAGATTAGCAAGCGGTTACGAAGACAACCTTGCATGAAAATAGAAATTGAAACCTCACCATCTATAATCAGACAATCTACATATTAAAATTGATCTTTTAACGGCAGATTTGGGGAAGATTATCGCAGCCATCTTTCCCTTATCCTTTGCATTGAACTAATTAAGCCAACAACCCGCAGTTTCCCTCCAAGGGTATCGCAGTGCACATAAAGCGTCGTGACACCATTGAGTCGCAATACCGGAACAATCGAAATTATGGGACTATTTCCCCGACGTTTCCCGCACCTAGGATGCACTTATTTTTACACCTTTAAGAAGGAGAATGAGGGAGTAGTAATAACTTAGAGTTTCAGCTTATTCTTATTCTTTTTGTTTTTTTTATTGTAAATAGATGCATGAAGGAGTGAATGACTTTTCCTATTCTCTTGCTTAGTTCCGCAAACAGTAATTATTGGCGTAGAATAAGTTTTACGTGCCATTATACGAATTAGCGAAAATACCCTCCTTAACAACTAAGTAGAATTAATCTATTTAACACCCTACTGCATACAAGGGCTATATCAGCCGGTCTATAACACACGATTAGCAGAACGTGACTAATTCTAGTTCGAGAAACTCACAGATAACACCACGTTCACAAGTTATGTAGAAAATTTTATATTACTCTATTCCAAATTAGGAAAACTTGAATTCTTGGCGTATGCTATTTTTGTATTTTTGTGCATTTCATCAATGGTTTGGTGTAGGGAATGTCCGCGTTAGAATACGTTTATTTTTAAAAGGTTGAATTAGAAGAACACAGTCTTACCACTTTATTAAAAGCACCCCAATGCCATAAAAAGATTCAAGTATTTCCGAGTTAGTAAAAATATAAATGAGCTTTATTGCCATTGGTTAACGAAATAAAAATAAGGAAGGTAGGCGCAAGCTTCGCGAATCAAGTTGAAATACGGAATAAGTACAGCAAAAATTACACACAAAAGTATAACCCGATGCCTACGATTAAAAAGAAAATTTTCAATATGAAGCAAGGCGCGTTATAGAATTTCTCGAAATCACGAGAATATTCCTTGGCAAAAATAATGAAGACCCTGAAATAAAAGCTATACACAAATTGGAGCCAACAAATGCATGTTTTTACACTTATGCATTTCACTCCTCGAAAAAAATTAATTAATGCATAACCATGGCTAATCCTGCTAATGTTGCCAGTTAAACTTACACACGTGTTTTTTACCTTACAGAATGTGATATATTAGTAAATTTACGCGGTACCCAGAATTACAAAAAGGAATAAATCATCAGAACTTGTGAGCGAAAACGTCCACATTAAGGTTCAATGACGTGAAAATGAAATATATAGTGAAAGCAAATTCAACCAATGAATGCTACGAAGTAAATACATCACTTCAAGTTTAGTAGTAATTTCAAGGGCACATACAAATAATGTAATTAGGACAATTCTTTTTGTTTAAATTTTGAAATTTTAATTCAGCCCGTTTAGGTCTGTTAATGGAATCACTCAAGGGAACAAAGAATGTATTTGTTAAGATAGAGATATTTCGCATCTCTGCAGCGACCGGAATGAGCAATGCTAGAGATAAGCTCTTATATGTATATGAGAGTTGAATTTTACGTACTGCAATAAGTAAACGATTGCTAGAACTTGCGACAAACAATTTCAAACAGCCATGAACAAGTTTAAGAACATGCAAGCATAAATGCTGGGTAATATTTTATCGAGAGAATGTTTAAGATGAAACATGCCAAGGTAAGTTAATATGGGGTTGTTCAAGTAAAACATATCCTGGCCTAATTTTATATAAAATAGTTTTCAGTAGAAAAGATTAGAATAAAAAGACTAATCCGACTCACTCCCCCTCCAGTTCCGATTCTGCAATTACTTCTATGAGTATGTTAGTTATCAATGTTATTGGTCGCTCGTCAACGTCGGTTACATTTGTGCGCATTCAAATACAGACCTAGTCGATTCGTACTCTACTTTCCACTACTAATCGGCTCATTCCGCAAATACTACTTCTACTACTATTTTTCAACTACTTTCCGTATGGATTAAATTAGTCCTAACACATATATTATTAACTCTCTTTCATTCCTACACTACTTACTCACGGTCTACTTAGCCTATGTCTTACTACCTACATACACTGCAAATCCATTTGTTACAATATTGCTTATAAATTCAATTCTCTACAATCATAAATTTAAGCTGCTAATGCAATGCAAACCAAATTTGGGATTATCGAATAGTGAGATAAGGGAAATTGGAAAATTGGAAATAAAAACATCTACAGCAAAACAAAAAAGAAAAAAGATTACCAAACATCGGGGCTAAAAATACTCAATTGAAGAAGGGATTATGGTGATTTTAGGACTTGTATCAAGCATATCAAATTTGTCCATTAATTACAAAGTTATGAAAAAAATGCTTCATGTCACCAATTTGATGCTTAGCATTTGCCTACTCTCCCTACAGAAAAGGTAGCCCTTCTTTTGTTTTTCTCCATGAAATCTCAATATTTGAACTACTTTAAGTAAAAACATAAAGGATACAGAACATTTATATACAAAATTAAGCTGATACCTCAATAAAGTCATCTCAAATTCTCTTTTGTTGGGGCGTATACTGAATATTCAAAGGAGTTAACTGGAGGCGGCAAAGTTCTCCATTATACGGAAGGAGCTAAAGAAAGTAAGCTACATAGAATAAAGTGAATATTTTTGCACAAAACTGTAAATAAAAGTGGAGACAAGAGAGGTAATGCAACCAAAACGAGTCTGTATGTGCACACAAAGATCTTATCAGAGGCTACTGACGGCATTTATAGCATGTTAGGATTTCACTACTTGCACTCATGACATGAGATTATAGGGGTCAATAACCAAAGGTAGATATTGCAGTGCTTCGCATAGATTCTGATGCTATGATAATGAAAGAGGCCAATTTTCTTCAAACTTAGTAAGGCACACTATCCAATTGAGGAATAAGAGAGGTGTTCTGCATAATTCATCGCAACTTTGAGAACTAGAATGAGTGAAATAGCAACGCAGCGTTCTGTCAGTTTCCTAAAAATCCACCAAATTGCGGACGATAATATGCTACCTATAATTATTCTCTCGAGAAAAAAGCGTTTCCCCATTGCCACAGTGGCATTGAGGATACAACTTTTCTGCAATATGAGCATTACATTAAAAGATGGGATAGGTATGTACTATATACGAAATGTCGAATATGAAAATAGCGAAGCGAGCAGTTCCTTTCACAATGCCGTTTTTTGGAAGAAAACTAATTTTACATTTACTAGCGAGACAAATTTACAAGATGAGTTGTATATTTCTCGCATGTGGTTTTCGCAATGCTTTTTATGAATGAATGTTTCCTCCAAACTGGAGTCTCTACATGAATTCTTTTGCCAACATAATTTTAATAGAGACAACAGAAAAAAATCAAATGAGGGAAGAATGAACGAGTAAGTTAAAACAGTCAAAAAACAGTATTAGCTAAAAGTGGATTACAGCTATTCAATGATAAGAAAAACAGCACCCAAACTGGTTATAGATTTGTTGCAATTACTTGTGAATTCACCTTCATTGCCATTTTGGTGACAACAACATTCAATTGACTGAGCCCTTTCCTTCTGTGATAAACAGCCCACTCAGATGCACGGCAGAGAATGTAAAGTGTGATGTAGTTTAAACATTTTTACATGGGAGGATATAATTATATTTCATTTTGGCTTGCATCGAATTTGAAGTGAAGTATACGATGAGTACGAATGCCTGTACATTTTCCATTTTTAATTTCAGTAGGTATGATTTAGTGCTTCTTATGACATGGATAAACAAAAATAGTATACGCCGAATGCAATTTATTAGCAGTAAAGAAAATTGAAAGGTATCAAAATTAGGAAATTAGAGAAACTACCTAGAGATAAATGCAGGACGATTTCGTTGCTATTATTGGAAAAGAAACAGTAAAAAGTAACACTCGTGGATATGCGCTGAACAAATGACAACTAGACATTTTGAAAATTCTTCAGAATAACAGGACACTCATCTTAAAATGTTTCAAGCATCATCGTACTTGTATGAAACAGGAGCAGAAATGCGTTATCCTTGAGAACATTAAACTTCAAAGATTGTGAAAGACAAGCGCTATTATAAAAACTTATTGTGAACTTTCTATGAGAATAGGCACATTCGTAGATAACCGCAATTTTCTGATTTTTTATTGGGTTTCCTTACATACTGTACAAATAATCATTTTACTTTTCACAGGTCCTTTTATATTTTAAATAGTGACAATTGATTCTGGCACGTGCGGAAATTGTACTACAAGCAATTCTGCTTGTTTAATTATTCACTTTTACAGATTTTCGTGAAAAAATCAAAAATTCCTGCCCTGAAAAGGTTAGAAATGCTATGGAAGACATTCTTTTGAAACAATATATTCATTAATGCCTAGTGACGTATATCAATCAAATATGGCCGCATGCAATTTTAGAAATTCTTTCATTTTTATCTCGTGGTAGTGGCAGTACTTAAATTCTTCGGCCGGTAAAATTAGCATCAGCATCTTTATACAGAGAAGGAATATGTTACAGCAGCTTTTGATAGATTGCGCGCAGCCGTCTTCTTAGCCAACGTACATTCATATTCCTTTTTGTCCGTCACAATCCTGCGAAAAACATAAAAGCTATGATCTATCCGATTTCAGAACTCATTTTTCTCCTCTGTAGAGATTTTGCATGTAGTTAGCACTAGATTCAAACGTATAGCTTCACCCAAAAAATTTGCATGTCTGCGCTACTTTGCTAGGACGACCCTTTATCTCAGCAATCTGACTTCTCTAGATTTTCGAAAAGCAGTTGTTACTTTTAGTCGTTATTTTCTTTTGTTTAGAAATTACCTCCTACTAAAATATGAACATGCAAGTCATACAAATTTTTACACCTGAAGGTCCTGCGTTCTTTCCCGCTAATGCGTACCGAAAAGAACATACAATTAGCGGAACGAATGCAACCATTTATTTCGGTCACAATTGCCCTGAAAACCTACAAAAATCTGTTGAAGATGAAGAATTGGTAAGCATTAAATTTTGTGTTGGAGTTACTTCCGAAATGTACTTTGGAAAGTTTTCACGCAAGTATTTTACTATCATCTTTCTGGATAAGCCATACAAAATTTTTGCGCTCCAATTACAGATATATATAAATTTCTCGAGAAAGTAAAAATTATCTTCCTACTTTGCCATAAAAAACAAGTTTCTTTACTTGCATGCTGCACTATTTCAGAGCGCCTCCAATTACAGCCGCCAGAGTTCTGCGGAGAGTGAAACAAAAAAGAGGACTCATGGGGACTTCACTGGTTGCGACGAATTAACTCAAGACGACAATAGTAAAGAAGGTTATACAGACTCTTTCCAATACAGGAAAAGTATCAAGTTAAACTCTAACGAAGCTTCCGAGCATAATGCTTGAAGATGGTCATTCTAAAATTAAAATAATGTGTGATGACTTGTCCTTATGCCCTTTCTTTGCAGTTGCAGTATTTGTCACACCACTGAGGGCTGCACAGATTTAACTTGATGCACTTTCTTTTAAGGAAATAGATGGGCGCGTTAAGCAGTGATCTGTTTTTATATTTTATGTGCTTTTGGAAACACCTCAATATTTGGGTGTTTTAAAATCATGGCCTATTTCAACTGTATCACTCATGTATCCTTCCATTCCATTGAAATTAATACACGGCAGCACTACTGCTTATGCTTATCCATACCAAAATAACTGCAGCCACTGGGTGTACGGGATCATTCGATAATAGGTAAAGGTTTTAGACATTGTACAGCATCTATGATGTGTGTAAGATTGTGAAATAAAGTAGTAGAAAATTCCATTTGAAAGTCATGAACAAACGATATTTGTGAAGGAATTAGGAATGTTTTGTTCTTCAATTTTCATTGAACTAAGTTCATTTTTTCCCGTAGCAATGATCTCGCTCATTTGAGCCCATATTTTACATTTATAAAGTTTTTATGAATGAAGCAGGTTTTTTTTTTGTTCACAGTAAAAGTATGCGAGGCAATACAGTCATAGTGCTAGTACATGCCTAAGCAGAAAAAAGTAATTTCATGATTCTCTTTTCAAGCTGTCGTTAACCTTTTTGTGTTGTAACATGTTATTCAAAGTGTGATTTTCACCAATTGTAAAATCAACGGCGTTTTAACCATTCAAAAATGGGAGTTCCAGTTTCTTCTAGTCATTATGTGTGTAAACAAAATGTTTCTTGCATAGCCAGTTTTGATGAACTCGCAGTGATACCAATGAAAGTCATTATAATGTAATACGTCGATGTTTTGAAGCAAAAATTAAAATTGTATAGATTTAGGGTTTAGGATCTAGTAAAGTCTAAGAGTATTAACTAGACTGAGCATTAAAAAGGGAAGAATATCGAACAGAAAGTTTGTGATAATTAGGGGCAAGTTTAACGTGAGATCAGAAAAAAGGAAGTGAGCTCTTCATATATTCAGCATACCTGGGCTGTGCTGACTATTAGTTATAAGCGAGTGGTTGTGATGCGACGCTTTGCTCATACCCTTGCAACTTCATTGTGGTTTCTTTCGTTTATAGCTGTTGAAGCATTTTGTTGACGGAGAACACCACTGCACCATCCCAAGGTGATATTACATAGTTTTGTCAGATGATTATGATTTAATTCATCTTGTATGACAATCAAATCATAAATGTAACACATTTAGGAATATTGGAAATTTTGACTGCCACAATTTAGGTCAACTCTGGAAGCTTTTAGCTATTTTAAAATAAACAAACCTCTCCAGCAGGTTTGTTATGTAAACCGATTTTAATTGATGCTTATCAATGTTTCTACGTTCATCCCAAACGTTTTAATTTAAGAGTAAAAAAGAATGTCAAGAAAAAATTAATTTGATACAAAGAATTAAGTATTGAAAGGAATCGTTGTGATTCATGAAGGAGCAAGATAAAGGGTATCGCACTGCACAACGCCAGGGATCAACTGTTTGCATTGTCGTTTTACTATAAGGACTCAGTTGAAATATTGCAACACGAAAGCAGAAACAAAAGCACAGTGCACGCGACAAGGAAGCATGCATCCGCATAGAAATCATTTTGCGCAACCATCAATTTTTTGAACGACATACAATAAAATTGAATACACAGTCACAGGGTTAAAAAAGCAGTATATTTTTCTAAGTTAGGGCCGAGCGAACAGATGCAATAAAATTTTGTGCAACTTTATTCCAAAGAATGTCAAATGCGCCGACACATCGATCAGTAAACATTTTATGGTTAAAATTTAAGAATATTATAACCACATAGATATGTTAGTCACGGTGCTTTCTTTTTTAACTGCCTGGATCATAAATTGTTTTTCTGAACAATAGATATACAAAAATTGAAATAAAATGATTTAATAGATATAAAAGTAAAGAAATAATGAATTATGTCTGCCAGTAATGTGTTTGTGACAGAATATTTCGATTTTGCGTTGAACTGATTTGAAGAAAACCAGCTGCATTTTGATACTTGTGAAAACTACAAGAGAAATTTCTCCCTTTTATGGTAAGGGAATAATTGAGCAGAAGAAGATATGTCAGCTGGAAAGCGCTCATAATATCGTGAAAATTCCTGAAAAATAATTCAATCGTCACTATAAGTATAAAAAAGGCAAGAAGTTGATGCACGTGTCTGAGTCATATAATTAACTAATATTTTGGGAGCAAGGCAATATAAAAATGCAACGAGAGCCTATCTCTCTCACTCTTGCACATACAATATAATTTTTCTGTGTAAGCTTACTTACAGCTAGTGTGCATATAGTGATACAAGATATTATTAAAGATTAACGAAACATTAGAAATAATATATAATCACATAGAAACATCCTCGATCTAATTCTAGCGATAAAATGAAATAATTACTTATTTTATTACAAGAAATGGTCAGCACAGAAAAAACAATATGAAGCAAAGCAGTTTATTTACCACACGAAATATTGCTTAAAGCTGCATTGTTGTACTGTCGTTAGCGGCAACACAAAGCGATTATAAAAAAAAGTTACTATATTGAAAAAACTGGAAAGCGATGCTGACTTGAAAATATATTTGTAAAATTATAAACCAAATAAATTAGATAAGAAATTTTTTTAAATGCTTACTTCAAAATTTGAATTTAAGATCAGTTGTAATTTTTCATAAACCTGAAATTGTAACACACTTTAAAAAAACGTATGAAATTGCGCTATGTTTACTTTCAAACAAATAAAATTCAAACAGTTTCTAAATAGCAAGTAAGCTTTTAATTTATTATTTAAAAAGTTAGCAATTAAGGCCCGTTTTTTTGACATTATGCATCTAATCCATTTTGAAATAAATTAGATAAACAAACTTTGCTTATTTTTATATATGAATTATTGCAAAAAATTAAACATTGCATGAAACTTAGTGGAAGCCATTATTTGAGATATACTGAATTATATTAAAGGCCTCTATACATTATTACCATTTGAATTAACTTTGACCCTAACATTTTTGCTTTTTAAGGTTCTTCGAAGTCTCAAAATCTTTTAGCTATGATAATAGCAAATAAAAAATTGCAATAACGATTAACAAATATTTCAATGGCTGTGCATTTATATTTATAATGTGTAGCTATTCCGACAAGATACAAATGCAAAGAAGACTTATACATAAAGCACCTTAAAACAGTCATACATGGTCAACGAAAACTATTCTTTTCCCAAGTCTAAATAGATTAAACAATCGATAACTGCTGATTTTTTTGTTCTTATATCCATTAAATAAAATTCTAACGCAGATACAATTTTAACTTTTTAATCAATATTTTAATCCATGCAATTATAGATGCTGTAATTTCCCCGCACATTAAAAAGTGGTGACCCCAATGGAATTAACGCACACATATGCTAAACTCTTTTTTATCAAGAAAATTGAAGGTTGTAATCGGCTTGAATATTATCAAGGTTTTGTATGGTGACAACGAATAGCAAGAAAGCAAATGGTGTGATAAAACATTCAATAGAAATTATGCATAGTTTACGTATTTAAGTAACTGAATACAGATTATATAAGCTTACCCTACACAGTAGCAAGCAAACGGGTGGCATTATTTTTTATTGACCGCACATACCAGCTCATGCAAGATTAAAATAATCATAAAATGACGAAAAGCTTGCTGTAGGCGTGATTAACAAGAAAAATTTGGGAAATTTGTTTAAAAAGTAACAAAAATACTATGAAACACTTCAAGATTAAACTTGTTTACCAAAATATACATTTATTATTCATATGTTTAGAATCCCTGTCGTTGTACCTAGTAATGACCCTTATATCTAAAATTTTCCTTATGCATCTTATCAGTTTAGGTAAGTTAACGGTTGGAAGCACAAAGTACTTTGTCTGTACATTTGTCTTCTTCAATCTTATTAAATGTATAGATAATGAAAACTGGTTTTTGAGAATTAGTGATCCGTAGTTGCTTTGTGGAGGCACTAAACTCTTTAAATATTTTAGCAAGTAAGATGTTCATTTTGGCGACACATCAAATTCTTTAAATATCCAAGATAAAGAGTCTTTCTATAAAAAGCTTATTTTCTTGTGGCAATAACGATAGACACATTTTAGGCTAACGGTGAAAAGCGGAGGTAGAAGTTTTGGAGTTACTAAATGATGGCAGGTTATACGTCATGCGTTGTCTTTTTCCAAAAAAATTAGAGTTACATGTTACGCATAGAGCGTAATGTATTTTTATTTTTAAGGGATATTTTATTTAGTTTTAAATTAATAAGTTTTGTAATTTGAAACCCTGTAATTTCTACAAGTTCCCTTGTGTCAGAGGTAATTTTAACCGCCATCATAAATTTTAGAGCGAATTGAAAGGAATGTATATTCAATAAATCATAGCTTGACAAAGCAAATAGATTTCATAAAGTATTGTCTAACAGCAATATTTTTGGTTGAATTACGAATAGTGAAAATAAATTTTTGATCAATTTTTTAACCTAGCGACTTAGGACGCTGAATTTTCAGCTTCGTTATTATCTGAAAGAATGCTTTTTATATACAACAGGTATTAGCACCATCTTTTGATCCGCTTGCATGACTCTATGGGTTAATTTCAGAAGTAAAGCATAATTCTATCAATTTGTCTTAAATTAATTCTTCTGCAAGTTTATATATTAACTTGATCTCGAATCCTTTCATATTTTTCCTGATGAGAAAATATTGCTTCAGTATTATCATGACATATATTCTCTAGTTAAGGTGTTTTCTCTAGGTGGACAATGAAGTTTGAATATTTGTTATTTGGTGGGAGGTGCGTAATACTTGCTTGATTCTAAGAATTCTAACAATGAATACAAATAACTAATTTAACAACGGGTTAGCGTATGCGAAAGAGAATCATTTTTTTATCCAAGACAAGCAACACTTCTGCTAATATTACAAGCTTTCAAAACAAATACCATTGCTTACCGTTATGATTGTTACATCTAATTATATCAAAAAAATAATTAGCCTTATTCTTTAAGGAACCAAAAAAAACAAAAGCACTGACCCTTAAATGTAAAACAAATTCAAAAGAGAAATAAAACGGAAATCATTAATGCACGACACTCCTATAACTCCTACATTCCCTCTATTGTTCATTAATTTAGTTAGTGTTGTTAGAATAATTGTGAAAGTGGAGACATTTTAGATCTCCTATGCTGCATAGAGTTAGCGGATTTATACAAATAGGCTACTATGTTCGAATGAGAGTTGATTTACGTGTTGCAATAGATAAGTGACTGAAAAAAACTTACGACAAACGGCAACTGACGGCAAAGAATAAGTTTACGAAAGTGTATATATATCTATTTGAAGATGGATGAACGAGGGAAACATCCAATGAGGAGGTAAATTGCGAAGGTAGGTTGTAACAAAATTCTCAAGTTAAAAATATATATTCCTCCTTTAATTATTACAAACATTTGTGACAAGAAAAGACTTAAAGTAAGACTGACACCTCCTCTAGTTCCAATTCTGTATTTAGTTCTATGCGTTATCTATTACTTCTTGGGCATGTTCGTTGTCGTTCGTCAGACGTCAGTTGTATTCGGGTGCACTCAAAACACAGACCTAGTTGACTTGTTCTCTACTTCTCAATACTAAGCGGGTCATTCACTCAATTTCTACTTCAAATATTCCTATCTGCGCAACTACTTCCAATATGAGTACTATTTAATTCCTAGCACCTATCATAAATGTTATATAATTCTTATACCTACACTACTTACGCACACTACAATTACCTATCAGAAATATTAATTAGATCATTCTTAATCCATCCTACTTCCGCACATTACAATTTTAGTTGTTACAATAATTCTGTTACCTGTCAGGCACCGGTTATTACGCTTTAGCTCATTACTTGGAATGCCTACTTACGTGAGGTGAAATTTTTAAATAGGTAATAGAAGTAAATATAATAAGTACTCAATGGTAGTGATCAAAAAGTCGAGTGATTTAATCTACCATCAATAAAATGACAGTTTGACTTTATATACAAATCTTTTTCGAGTTCTTTACTGCAGCTGAAATTTTGATAAAATTCTTGTCATAAGCAAAAGTCTTGAAGGAAGACATTATGGTTGGAGATCAATTAGAAGTTTTGCAAACTCTTGTGTGCGCAAGCATATCGCCAACTTATATTGCAATGACCATCTCTAGCAAGCCATTTATTGCTGCCAACTTTTTAGAGATTGTAGGGCGCGAATGCCTAGCACCAAAATCCAGCATAAACCACCTAATATTCATTCTTTCAGCTATATTAATACTACACTTTCACATCGTCAATATTTTTTTCTCAGAGTGCTTTTATGTAACTAAATTCACGAGGAGTTTTAGGTAATTTTCGATTCATAAAAATCGGAACACGCTTCTTGCCTCCATTGAATTATCCTCCGCGACAGCGCTTACATTGCGTAGAATGCACGACATCCTGAAGCACTAAAGCGTCACGGACTTGAAAAGTTAGTCGTGCACCGCCCTTTTGCATCCTATTGCAAATGCGAGTTATTCTTAAGTAAGAACACAACTACCACCTTGTTGTTTACTTGTGAATTTTTTTCTAGGGAGTTCCGTTAATATCTATCGTTGGCAGACTATCTGCTGGAATGAATGAATACCACGTGGAATTGGCCTTATCTTATAGAAATAGTAAGAGTGAAAAATGGCTTTAAGAATAATGGGATTCAACTCTCCATTTGGGAGATTTTCCTGTTTTACTTCCTCAAGCATGCATTCTCTATTGCTACCCGTTGGAAGATTGGAAAGAAGATGCTGGCATTCCTGTCTATGGGATACTTCGTTTAAGCAAGGCCCAGCGTACCATCTACAATTCGCATGTATGTTATCCGCGCGGGGCCTTTCTTCATCTTCCTCTTCTAAAGATGTGGCTGCGCATGTATCTACCTCCAATTCGGATCACGATGTGTCTGCGCACCATGATGAGAAAATAGGATTCTATCACATGCCTGCGGCTGATCATGCTGAAGATTCCCATCATGGTGACCCAAGACAGCACCTTTGGGAGGATGGGACAACGAAATGGGGCCTTAGCTCCGATCATTTTCATTGGTATGACGTGTATAGAGGAACACCAGAACAGCTTACAACAACAGTAAATGGAGTAAAAATGCTTAAAGGTGTGGAAACACGACCACTTGACGAGCTCTACTGTGTATCCCAGGTATCAATTAACTGACCTTGAACTTCTTTTCGATAAGTTTTATTCTTTGCAAGATCTTAATTCCTCTTTGATGCCTTGCTCAGTTTGATGAAAAAATATGAAAATAAGTGGATACGCACTTAAAAATTCTTGCTTTTAGTGATATGCTTCTTTACTTTTATTTTATTTAATGAGTGTCTGATTTATTTGATTCTGGCTGATACCAGGGAATTCAATAAGGTTTTATTGGACTTCGAAATTTTTCATGTTTGCAGGATAACATGCCATTTTGGCCACGAACGCGATTGAATTTCTGGGGAAATCATTCTTTGGGCTTAAAAGCGGAATTCCTTTTTTTTTGGATTCCTACTTTGATTATCGCTAGTCTTGCTAGTACGTTGCGTCAGTTTTATGGAGCAATGCTTCGAAACGGTTGCTCTATCCCATGCCTATCGAATTTTTTCTATGACAATCAATGATCCTTTGAGATGCTCCCGCATGTGCGTGTTTATTTTTGGAAGCTTTTGTGTATTTAAAGTGATAATTTTTTCAATTTTGTATGCAGTTCCTTGTCTGACTATGGTTTATATGAATGATGAAACTGTTTTCAACACAATGACTATCAAAGTGGTCGGAAGACAATGGTAAGTCTTTCTCACTTCTTCGTTATTCTGTTTCTGGGCTACTTTTTGTTACTATTTGCTAAGTGCGTATTGAACATAGCTTATCTTTTGTATTTTTAACGGCTTGCATGCTCGCAGGTACTGGATTTATGAAGTCGAATCCCCTCCCGAAGATGAGGAAGAATAAATGCAGTTTCATTGCAGTCTTGTTCCCTTCTTTTCTATCACAATAAGAAAATAAGATCACTGTCATTACTTTTTATCAGCGTTCAATTTTCTTGTAACCATATTTTTATGCTGAAAGTTCTAGCAAAAGCATTTGTCTTGTTAAAAAACCTCTAGGGATTGTTTTGACATAGCATGAAGAGTTTTACTGCTATAAATTTGCACGCTTACAGAAATTACGCTATTTTAATAGGTAACCTTGTAGGTTAAGTATTTAATTTGCAAAATATTCTTTGGAGGAATATAGAAAATAATGAACCTCATGCAATTTGTACTATTAATCTGTATTATTTTTCTGTTAGCCTTCTATATCCGGGCCATTGTATTGGAGCTACAAAATTGTAAGTACTCATAAATTGAAGGAGAGTTGCAGAGGGACCATCAGTATTGCCTTGAAAATTTTGAGTTCGCAAAAGAAACTGTTGTGCAGTTTTCCACTCTCCTGCTTCGTAATGTGCGTATCCTTTCTGGAAAAGTATGGAGAAATCATCGTGGATATGCGAACGCATGGCTATAATATCCTTATCACTTTCCAAAAAATAACTGATTGTGAACGGATGTGACCAGATCTTTTTGCTTTTATTCCTTGTTTTTGTAAATGTTTGTACGTATGATATGATTTTATTTTGCTGTTGTGTTTCTTCTATAACTAATCGACTGGGATCAACGTCCACAGTAAATATTCCTAACGGATATTTGGAACCCTTTACTGTAACTCGATCTATTTGTCGGCAGTATACCTGCGTCTGAGGGGTAAGGCAATCATACAGGTTTTCTGAAAGCAAGAGGTAGACACCGTATTGCTTAGTTGCTGCTTCAAGCCGTGAAGCTATATTCACATGAGGCGAGAGATATGACGCATCTATTTTGAAACGAGATCCAATGGCTCCTTCAATTGCCCAACCTACATGCAGGCCAAATCCCATTCGTATTCTAAAATTGGGGCTAAATTGCTGTAGCAGCGCTACACTTTCTTGTTGCTGCTCCATAATTGGCGTGCGATTTATTCGAGCTATTATTTTCAGAAATGCAATTACTGAGAGATCGGCCATTTTGCTTATCATAGTACAATTTCGCAGTTGATCACGTGATACTTCTGTTATATCTTTATCAGGAAGCTTCCACACTACTAAGAAAGCGTCCCCGATGTTTTTGTTAGCTGACCCTGCAAACTCATTCACTGTTCCATGAACAATATCTGCTACTTTATTCACAAATACCATTACTTTTTCTTTTAGAATTTCGGTTGCATCCGTAAATTGCCGTATATCGCAAAATCCAAAGATAGCGTTAATTTTTCGGCCTTCTTCAAGAGCATTTATGCCACCGCGAGAGTTGTCAATATTTTTGGCTATAATTTCCGCTCCCGCTTCCCCGAATCCAAGTGCTAAAAGCCCCAGAATCTTCATTATTGTGTTTTCTAACGCCACCGTTTCATAGGGTGCCGATTTTTTGTGGTGGCGTCTTGCTTTCAGCATGCGTGCATCGTGGCTGTATCGTTTCCTCCCATGTGCTACAACACCTTCGCTTTCTACACTTTCCATCTCTTTTTCCGACTCATGCAGCTTATCGATATGCATGTTTCCGAAACCAAGCTGATGCATTTGATCTCTTCCCATATTTACCATTGCTAAAGGATTCCTGCGTATCTTTTCCATTCTGACTAACAAGCGCTCTATGGGTTCTAAAATAATTTTTTTCGCTGCTCTATCGAAAGACGTTGTTCCCAACAGAAAAATAACAACCAAAAGAAAGGTAAACCCTAGCCGTAGAAGAGCCTCTGTCTTGATGTAATTCCTTCTGTCGAAATGCACCCTTATATACTTTAGTCTTTGAGGATCGCAATTCCGTGGGTTAATTGATGTTGCGGTTGGTATTAAAGCATTTCTTGTATCCTATATTGTTTAACACAAATAATTAAGGCATTAGCTTCTCGTTTCGGCATAAAATCGTAAAATGTAAGGCAGCAGATGTGTTGCTGCAATTTAATTCTCACTGGAAAAAGTATAGTAACACTTTTTGTAACGATAAGTTTGTAAAATGGGCACTTTTTTCTCTTTATAAGCATTTCGAAATTTGCTACTTAGCGTTGCTAACGTAATGTGTTTGAGACCATCGATTGAGCAAATGAACATTTCTGAACAGCAGCATTTGTGTGCAATAAAAGTCAGGTTGACTTACACATATCACTCCTATAATGGTTAATATTTCAATGAATCGTAACGTATTTATAGATGGTATCAAAGAATCGATTGATACCCCAAGTTGAGCGGCTTCATCGGTAAGTAAACGTTTTTTAATGGTGGTGGGTAAAAGTAGATCAGGTTTCTTGCACTGTTGAAATGTATAACAGCCTGCATCTCCATTGAGTTCACCGGCGGAAATACTTTCAAGAGCATAAGGTAACTGGACCCAAAATAACTCTGGGCTTAATTGCGCATACGGCCGGTTGCTACCTCTACGATGGTAGTTTATGTATTCTCTGATGCTTCTACCGTACATTCTTTTTGCATTTGTATTATTGGGAAACCGCTTTACCGCTAAAGAAGCAAACCGTAGCATTTTATTAAATGTATATATCCAAGTGTAGTTTGCTTTTAATCAATTAATTTGGACAATGTAATGATTTGAAGTATAATTATTGTGTTAAATTTTTGCAGGTATCAAACTCTTAACTCCTTGGTTTCTTGTAGGTATCTACCTGCTGCGGCGTCGATTATCTGATCATATCCCGAAAGTTCAGATGACGTCCTACTGATGTATGGACAAAGTGAAAAAAAAGGAACCGTCACGACAAGGAATATTGCAAAAACAAATCCTCTCTGTGTTGTTAGATTTGTAATTCGTCGACTGAATTTATTCGAGGGCTGTTGACTGCCTTTTTCCTTCAAGGTGTCCTCAAAATAATCTTCGGACTCATTGTCTTTGTTCCAAATTTGAAAACTCGAAGCTGCAGTTTCACTTTTTTTTTGCTTTCTGAAAAGGAAATTGCGCATAAAATTATCATAGAAACGGAAAGTTAGTACCACACGAATAAGCCTAAGAATACGAAAGTAAACAACGGAGTCAATCGGAATAATATCAGGTGAATTGGCCAAACTGTGAAGTTGGGGTAAGCGACCTGAGGTTAACCAACGATGGATTGTTTCATTGATGAAGGATACCTCTACAAGAACTGCTAAGGCTGTTGCGCTATCTATAATAGTATACAGATAGAGCCAGTAACCAGAAAATTTGTAAATGGTAATGCCTATTTCTACCAACATCACTACGACTGAAAGAATAAACAGAGCATCAAAAAAGGCATCACTACGTTTCTGAAGTAGCAAATCCTGTAGATCTCTTCCTAAGAGCACTACTACAGTTGTGGAAAATGATATAATGAGAGATGGATGAGATTTCCACAAGTAGTTCACACATCCATCCAAAGGGCGTTGTATTTTGTTTGGCACTGTATCCTGAGTGCTATAATCTGAGGAAACTCCACCCTTCTCTTCTGTGCTATCCAAGCTCTGGGACAGACTATACGACATTTCTAAGAGTACTGATGGAAATACAGACCTAGAGGTATTTCTTGAATACAAAAACAGATAGGATAAAGTCTTATGAAACAGCGAGAGACTCTAGACAACGCTAGTGCAGGAAATAGAGAAACTGAGAAAAGCGGAGTGTGCTTCGCTAAAGAAAATAAAAACATTACAGCACCGATTCTATACTTTAAGCTTTTCAACTGCGCGCTTGCCAGCAGGAATCCAGTGTTCACACCTTCATTGATCGCTTCCAAAATATGTAATACTTCATTTCAGATAATCACCTAGCGGAAAGATATTTTTGATCTAGCATACGAAATAAACATAGGTGATTTTGTTATACAGTATGAGGGATTCGCATTGTTGGGGTTGCTACCAAAAGGGAATGTGCTGCTTGTTTATAAAAGAGTCACTAGAATCTCAGCAAACCAGGTTGGAATTTATTTATGAAAGCAGCGGGAATAGTATTGATTGATGCATTTTTCATCATTTATAAATTCTTAAACAGGAATGCTTTCTGGAAAAAATTAAAACGATGAAGCATTGATTATAACTTGTAACACATACAAAGTGACGACCACGCGAAAGATATTATATACTACAGATTCTGCGTAAGGGTCTGAGTTGGCGCTGCAACAAAATCAAAAGTTATAAAAAAAGGAACATTCGTGACGAAGTTTTGACTAGGAAATCGGTAATTAGTTTCTGTATAGCTCCATAAGAAAATAATTTTTCCCTATCTCAATCAAAAATAGAATGGTAAAAAAAAAGATTCCAGATCTTCCATGAAAAGAGGAAAAATGAAGTGTACTGCAACTTTTTTGCGTAAATTTCCAGGTTTAGACGACTATCGAACTTTGTTTTGTCTATCCCTGACTTGCATTTGAGCAAGCGTTTAACCATCACACGCCCTGTAGCAATGTATTTGTAACTTTCTCACAGGTGGATGCAAGAGGTTATGTCAAGCGGTCAAGTAATTTTTTAGCCACTTCGACCTATTACCATGATCCTTTGATTTTGATCAAAATTGAAAAGCTCTTCATTGGCTTCTTCGATTCAGTAAATGAATGTTTTTGACTCGAAATTCCGTGGCACGGTAGAAGTGAAAGCTTCTCTCTCCTGTGCTGCGGATTAATCGAAACAAACAATGGGAGATGTAGACAATGACATCTGTTTTTTTTTCTTGCCGGTGTGGCTCGAGATGGCTAAAATCTCTAACCCTCCGTATGAATGCTTGCGTTTACCGAAATTCGAATGTAGGAAAAATCACGAGTATTACAAGCCGGCGTTCCTTCGCCGTTTTCAGAGGTTTTCGATTTGATCGCATCGGGGAAAGTGATTCAGTGACACCAGAACAAATCATAGAGGCGGATGATACTGCTATGGTAGCATTGAAGACGTTGGCAATACCGCAAGAAATCCTTCATAAAATTGAGATAATTCTTAAAGAGTTTGGGCACAAGCATGACTTGGAGCGCGTCGGTTCTTTTCTTGCAAGAAAACTGACTGCTAGATCGAGTGTGGAAATTCCTAGAATTCTACATTCATGTAAAGCATTCATTCAATGAAATTGATTATATGATGCGATGGTGACAATTATTCTATGATGAGTTATTTTTGGCTAAGCCCTTATATATAGCTTTAGGTTTTTCTCTAATGGCACTTCAGCTTTATGCAACACCAATTTTGTACTGCTTCTGTTTCTTTGTTAATGTACACATTTAGCGCTGATGACCGAAGAAATACCTCGATCGCTGCAAATTCCCGTAACTTTTAATAAAGGGAAAGCCGATGGCTCTGCGAGTCAATCACTTCAAGCTGCAGAACCTGATCCGGCTGAATTATACTTCGACGCTGTTGCACATGCTGAAGATTCACGGCATAAGGTACTTGTCATCAAATGCTGTTCTTTTCACGCCGATCATTTCTTTAGCGTTCCAATAAAATAGTGATAGCCTTGGTTAAACGCTGAAATAGTTTTTCTGATATGTCCATTCAGCTGCATAACATCACATACTTTCCAGAAGCTGCACTGTCCTTCATGGCTCATCGATATGCTGGAATGTTCGCTGCCAACTACCGCATTCTCACTGAAGTAAGTTGAGGAGTCAATATTTTTATGTTTGCAATGTTAAACCGTTCTCAGTATTTTTCATTATGAAACTAGCTCTCTAGTTAATTTTTTTATAATGCTTGGTAGAATGTGTACTTGTGGCTTTCCTTTAGAAAAAATTGGATACTCAAGGTGCAAAAGCATGGTTAGAATACTTTTGGAGAAATCATAACCTCCAAAGTACAACCAACTGCGTTGCTGCTTCCAACTGTTTCTATTCATATTGCAAGTTGCCTAGTGGTAACTCGCTTTGATAGCTATTGTTGAAATTTTTGCTCAGATAAAGAAAAGGGCGTTTGATTTTGTTCCACGTTCTCTTATGGAATATCATGCTGGTATTGCTCCAGGAATTGCGTTAGTTGCTTTTAATTAGAGATATATTTTTAATTAAATGCTTGCTTCTCCATGAAAGTTTTTGTTTTTATTCTACCATGTATTTTATTATTGTGTTTTGTGGCTAATACGAACTTTTCATTTTTTACAGAGCTGCTCATTCAATTTGGGATGGGGGGTTTCTAGATGCATTAGCTATCGAATCCTCGACAAATTTGTCTCAATTAGGGCAATATTTGACCAGTGGTACTGTTATATTTCAAATAACTAGGCTAATCCGTTTGCTAGATTATTGATTAATTTGTGAACTTTCAAGTTTATATATACAGATTATCCATTTGTGCGTTGGCAATATGGGTTGTATGAGAATTCCGAATATTTTGACCTGATCGTGTTGAATTATTCTTTGTCTGATCTCCCTAATCATGTAGTAAGTAAAATACTAACGTACTGTTGGGAATAATCGCTTATGTATGGTTATGTCTCAAATGAGCCAACTTTCTGTATTTTGATTTTAACAGTCACGACGATCACTTGTACGTAATTTGTGGAATCGCATCAGTAAGAATGGAATTTTGGTAAAATAAATTTATATCCTGTGACTTTAAAACTTATAGTTGCTGTTGCATTGCTATTTTATGTTTCATTTCGTACCTTAGGCTATCATCGAGTGTGGAACGCCCACAGGTAGCAGTCTCGATCCACTTTTTACGTATATATCCCGTTATTGTTGTTTCATTGATGTGTAATTTTACTTGTCGTCCATAGGATTTCGATATATTCACAACATTAGAGAATTGTTTATATCGGAGCTTGGAAAAGAAAGGTTCCACTTTGTTTCTCCGGTGAGTGATATACTTTTTATTTTGGTGCTAAATGTTATCAATACAACTACTATTAGCCATTTTTCGATTGAATAGCTCAAATTTGTGAATAATTTTGCAGTGCCCACATGAAAGTGTATGCCCAATGGCTTTGACTGGCAGGGATTGGTATGTTTTGATTGGGGAAGCATTAAAATAATTAAACATATTGCATACACTTATAAGATTCCTTTGTTGGTTTTATTTTCACAGGTGCCATTTTTCTCAAACCGTTAGCAAAATTCCAAATAACCTCTACAACAAATCAAAGGTATGCTTGTAATCAATATATGTTGCAGTAGAGCAAGCGATCATCTCTTAACATATGGAAGGCACTAAACTGTTTTCTTAGTTTATTGCTGATGATGATATGGCTTATTTACAGAATCAAAAAAGGCAAACTGAAGAAGAAAAGTTTAGTTATCTAGTTATACGAAAAGGCCCAGGACCCAGGTAAAATTTTACGTATGCTTATAGTTATTCCGGTACATGTGCTCATCCTTAAATGTGATTCTCAACACAGAGAGGTTTATGGTCATGAATCAAAAGCTCCGGATATAATGAGCAAGTCCTACTTTTGGCCAAGAATCGTTCTGGTGAGAATGATTCTTGCATAAATAGATTCTGCGGAATATAAGTTTCGTATTTTGGTTTGCTTGCACCGTTTTGAATTCAATTTTCCATATCATTTGCTAGCTACTATTTCACGTTATGTCACAGCCAGTAATAAAAGCGGGCCGGCATGTTCTGATGGATGTGTGCACCTTACCCCATTCCTTTCAACGCAAAGTGAGCCTGTACTTGGTTCATCATACGTTAGAAGAATTTTTTGAGAGATGCAAAAAAAATTTTCGAATCAATGCTCATTTTGGGATACTCATTTAGGTTGTAACTAAACGCGCTCCAGAAATGGCGGGATACAGGTATAAGCTGAATTTTCGAGACCAATATGTGTTGGCAATTTCATACTGTATATGTGAATTTTGGCGTATTATTATGTTTAGTAGCTTGATAAGTCTGTCATTGTTTCTTGAACTAAGGCATGCGCGTAAGGCAATGTGGGGAGATCTTTGGAGATTTCCCTTACTCCTCCATCGACCTGAAGCACGCAGTTATACGCCTGATGAGATAAAAAAAAGCATGCTCCGATTCGAAGAAAAAACCCGACAGGTCTTTCAATTCTTTTATCTTAGTCTTTCATTTGCTTTTAAAAAATGGAAATTTTAATAAGTTTTGTATTTCTTCTTACTTTGATTCCCTCTACAACGTGTTATACTTGATGCATGTACAGGCGAAGCACTTTGAGGCAGGTGGTTTAAGTGAATTAAAGGAGCAGTTTGACAGAAAGTCTCAACAACACTTTGGGCAATAGAAAGTATCTAATGTAGCTAAAGATGAATAAGCATTTTCTGTATGATCAATGGGATGCTAGTGGCAACTTGCTTGCTCAAATTTGTTTATGAGCGGATTAATGGCTCTTGTTTGTTTTAACAAACAGACTTGCAACTGCTGTTGGCTGATTCTGTTTTCCACAACTTTCACATAAAAAAATCTATTCGTGAAGTACCTACGTAATTGCGGCCATAGTAAGATTTGCGAATCCGCATTGATTGTAACTTGGCATTAATCAAAAGACAAAATACAAAATTTTACTTGATTTCTCGATATGTATTTCTATGAACATATCTACACTATCCGAGAAAGAATCATCCCCGTATTACTAAGTTTCCATCATACGATGTTAAATTTTGTATGCAATACACCAATAGAAAAAAGTTCAAATGAGAAACCGTAACTGTGAACGTGGAGTTTTCTGTGAGTTTCTCGAACTAGAATTAGTCACGTTCTGCCAATCGTGTGTTATAGACCGGCTGATATAGCCCTTGTATGCAGTAGGGTGTTAAATAGATTAATTCTACTTAGTTGTTAAGGAGGGTATTTTCGCTAATTCGTATAATGGCACGTAAAACTTATTCTACGCCAATAATTACTGTTTGCGGAACTAAGCAGGAGAATAGGAGAAGTCATTCACTCCTTCATGCATCTATTTACAATAAAAAAAACCAAAAGAATAAGAATAAGCTGAAACTCTGAGTTACTGCTACTCACTCATTCTCCTTCTTAAAGGTGTAACAAAAGTGCATCCTAGTTATGGGAAACGTCGGCGAAACAGCCGCGTAATTTCGATTGCTCCGGTATTGCGGCTCAATGATGTCGCGACGCTTTATGTGCACTGCGATACCTTTGGAGGGAAACTGCGGGTTGCTGGCTTAATTAGTTTAAGAAAAATAACTACGAAGTAAAAAGGTAATTTTGATAAAAGTAGAATAATTATAATAATATAAAGCATTGATTAAAAATTGATGTCCCGTTCTGTCACGGTACCACTGTTATAGTACCCATCCGTACAAGGCACTTCCTTCAATAAATAAGTAGCTTCTCAGTATTTGAAGTTTAGCAGACAGCAAAGCTTGTAAATATGTCAGAAATAGTATTTTGATGAAGGAATTGCGCAAGTTTCCGCTATTTAAACAGTTTTGAGTTAGTACATTGCAAAATGTCAGCAAAGAACATCTTTTATGTGACGGAGGGTAAGCAGTGAGGCGAATGCTTGTTTGTAGATATTGCTCGAAGCTATCGTGACAAAAATTCGCAAATTTATTCCACGATTTACGTTAGCTATTTCATACAGCCATTTCCCCACTATTGCAGGCTGTTCCACGTGAACGCGGTGCATTTCTGATGTGAAGCAGTTATCATCTCCCTCCCCGTTGAAAACGACCGCGCTGCATGCTCAAATGTAGCCAAAAGAGCACTCACTCACTCACTGCCCACGCGACGACAGAATTTCTCTTTTCAGCACTAAAATATCGGTATTACTGGAACGATACTCCCCAGCGAAAGTAAAGCGGGTGCGCAGCGCTGGGAAAATTTGTTACTGTTAATAGTAGCGCGTTTCGACGGAATCTTTTTCATATCGAGCAAATTATATGCAATTTCTGATTGGACGTGCCCTATTTCCCCTACTTTTATTGTCGGTGTATACGCATTGCAAAAATAGAAGCTGTAGCTTGTACCTGTAAAGTTTATGTCCTTACCGTTGAGTAACTTTTTTACCACTACTTATTTTAGGTCAGTCAACTGGAATATTGGCATACAATGCACAAATGATTTTCTTGGTGTTTTTTTAATCGGTGGAATTAATTTTTCAGGTTACATTTGAGTAGTTGATGAGGTTTGCCAACATTTTTTTTATCCTTCTAAAGTATTAGTGTATTTACATTGCCAAAAGTTGAGTATCTGTGGGATTTTAAAATTTGTTGGGATAATGCATTTTATGGATGCTATATCCTTATCTTTCCAACATTTTAGTGAAGAGTAGCTCAAAAGCAGGTAGCATAGGTAAAACTTTTCTGATGAATGTCGTGAAATATATTTGTTTTCATTTCACAAAACACTCCTATTTCATTGGTTGAATCTAATGTGCTTTTTTCATCTTTCGTGTTTCATTGTATAATCTTGTACATTTTTATCCTACTATTTCATCCATGTGATAAAGCGACCATTCGTGTCATTACAATTGCTCTGTCTAGGTTGTTGTCCTCCTATTCCTGCGCTGTATAAATTGTATCTCGTCTGTAAAAAATACAGAAATTCAGACGCTGGCACCTGTATGCTAATGCTGTGTGATCCCGTTTTTTCCATTGATACCATGATTCGCTACAAGGACTCGTTTGTATCTTACGTTTTTATGAACCTCTTGGCGTTTCTGTAAAATAGGCAGAAATATTTCTACTGTTTTCTTTTGGGGGTCAAATAATTGTTACATGTTGGCATAACCTTACCGAAGGAAATAGTGTGATCTGTGATTGTCATGACTAAGTATCGAATTGGCTCATAGATGCCGCAGTTTTTGAAATATGCCTTCGGTATCTTTCGAAAAAGCACGTATTCATGCTTCTAATTCTTGCAGCGTGCTACCCACGTAAGTTTTAAGGATACTTTTTCTAGAGCATACTACTTTATTTTGATATGTAAATGCTCGTGTTGATTGTCTTCAGATCTCCTTTTTCTAGGAAAACACATCCGGTAGCACCTACGAATAAGATGGTCCGGTCCCATTCAGTTCCTGTAGAAATGGCTAAAAGAGAATCCTTTGGATATATAGGTAGTACCTTGTTGGATTTATCTATTTCTGATGAAAATAACTATGGATCAAAATCTGCATCCAAATGCTGCCAGTATCGCCAGATTAGGCAGTATATTATCACGAAGCGCTGGGATATTGGGATTTATATACTATCCTACTGCATTATAGGAATTGCTCTCTTTTTTGATTATACGTTGGAGGGCGATGCCTTGCGTAACCCTCTTGTCGGGGTTTTGTATATGATTCCTTCGCTTCTTCTCTCTATTCGTCTCTTTCTTGGTAAGGGCAGTGAGCAATCCACCACGCGCTGTTACCAATTGGCTTACAATTTTGTCTTGCTGGGTATGATCTTGTTATCCTTTAGCCATTTTTTGTCTATTTCTTCACAAGACTGGCCTGCCGCTCTCGGATGGCTACTTCGCTTTGCTGCGTACATAATCCTTTTAGTGGCATTTTTATTTGATTTTTCTCCTTACTCTCGTCGAAGCTGTCCTGGCTGGGAAACTCCCACCGTCTTTGCTTTTGTTACGGCAATTATTGTAGGATCCTTTACGATTTCTTATCTTAAGATAGCTAACCCTATTTTAACGATTCCTTTGATTTTGTATGGATCCGTAGTGGGAATTATGACCTGTGCTACTGCCTTTCGAAGTGGAGGGGATATTACACTGTGTATAGGTACTTCTTGCTTTGTTATTTCTGATATTTTATGGGGTGCCAATGTATTAGTCTTGTCCTCTTTTCTTGTTGCCCCCTTATTAGCCGTTCCCCTTCAATTATTGGGGGAGATCCTCCTTGTTGTAACGTTTGTCCATTCTGAACAAGATTGTTGTAATGCTCTTCCAATTGTTAGAACTCTTTCTGCTAATTCGGGGGGGACCTAACCGAGTATACACTCCATCTTTTTTTCTAACCTTTTTGTTGCATTTCAAATAAATATCTTTCCTATTGATTTTATACTTTTTTTTGTCTTTTTTTAATATTTCAAACGGCGAACAATTTTATAGTATAGAGGATACACCCCTATAAATTCATTAGAGCCATTCAAATATTTTTTTATTCAATGTATCTGCAAATTTGGAGAAAGCGTATTAAAGTTTTCATCCTCCAAGAATTATAAGAGGAAAACTCGTTTAATCTGAAGAAGAGCGATGTGTGTACGTACACGTCGTCCTGTTATACCAGAACGAATATGCAAGGCAGAAGGATGGGATGGAAGCGTTTCCTCTGTATACTTTTTCTTTAAAACATGCAAGGAGTTAAAATGAAGTCACATGGATGTGTTGTATTTATTTATTCGTCAACCCCCGCTGGAAAAGTTCATTTTTTGTAATGTTGAGAAATATAAAATGGAATTTTTACCCTCTTTTTTGGGGGGGGGGTGCTTTTTGCAAATCATTCTATCTCTCTTTTATTTACGAAGCGTAGGGGCACATACTGCCCTCTCCCCCACTATTTTGTTTGGAAATCCATTTGAAAAAATTAGAGTAAGTTACAAACTATAAAAAAGAAAAAGTGGCGGCTAGGGGGGAGGAAATATTAAAACATTTTTCATCCCAGACTTTAACATATCTATATATATGTATACAACACAATTTACTACAAACATCCTCGTCAATACACATGTTTCTTGGATAATACGCATTAAAATGTAGACTATACTATCTTCACTTTCAAACTTAGAGACTCCTCCGTCTTTCTTCCCTTTTGGGTAGGAAATATAATACTTCAATCATCAATATACACGCTGACCCGTAGCGGCGGCAGGATGCTCAGCAATGACCGCATTCTATAATATAGTTTAGAGTATTTACATGGAAAAAGAAAGAGAGATATATATATAGTAAGTATGCTGAAGAAGAAAAAGAGAAAGAGATAGATATATATAGTAAGTATGAGGAGAGAGATGCACAGAGTGTACAAAACGCATCCATTGAGAATAAAAAGTAAGTCAATGTGGCATTTCAAGATTTCTTTATTTTTGGAAAGCCTTGTTTCCCTTAAAAAACCATCTTTCCACTTAGAAAATGTCCATCAGTGTCTTCTCTTTTCTCTCTAATCCATTCATACGATAAACATGTACTCCTATTGAGAAAAACAAAAAAATACATCCACCGAGAGAAACACGGCTTAGCAAGACTCTCTTCTTGCCCTCTCTCTTTTATTTCACTTTTGCTAAATTATTTTTCCATTCCTCTTTCTAATTCTTCTCTCTACATATTCCACCTGAACTTACCAATGAATTCCCAATGGATCGAGCAATGGAAGAGAGATAAGAAAAGAATCGAATTGCTGCACTTAAGTAGTGAGCATAATTTCCAACTCCACCAGGAGAGTCATTGGGGGCACTGTAGCAGGTGTATGTACACACATCAATTGCCATCAAAAATTATATAGCTTAAACATACAATTTTTAAGGAAATGGAACAAACAAAAAGTTTCCTAATTTTCTACATTGGAAGAACACTCTTTAAAACTGTAAAAACAGGAAATACAATGATAATCCGACAAGAACAAATACCATTGATAGCATTTTGTGTTTATTATAAAAAGCTCCTCTTCTCCTTTGTCAATATTTGTTTGTCATCTCCGTTTCATAACATTCCCTTTCTTACGTTTCATCCAAATCCCTCGTTTCCTCCCTTCTTTTTCTCTTTATTTTCTATTCCTCTTCTTGTTCTTCACATTTTTCTTTCTCTACTCTCTCTACTCTCTACTCTCTCCCTTCCCCCCCACCTCTCCACCTCTCTCCCCTCCCCATCTTCCTCATAGTTCACAAAAACGTACGTGTTTGCAGAAGACATATACCAGAAGAGAATTCCAACAAGAGAAATAAAAATTATAGGCCATGTGGAGAAAGCAAAGGAGAGAACACCCAGGATTTCATTCCAAGCAAAAAAAAGAAGAATTATCCAGAAATAAAAAGGAATTTGACTCCATGAAGGATTTCTATCTCGTATTCCAAGAATCAATTTGTAACGATCTTGCATACGTTCCATACAATCCGTACGAATATTTTGTTCGTCTGTTTCATTTAAAAAAGGAGTTTGAAACTCCTTTAGAAGGGATACATCAATAGTCCATGTTTTTGGTATTTTTAAATCCACATGAAGAAAGATATCCAAAATTGCTAAAGATAAAGAAAAAATATTGACAAGGACTTTATACGGAGAGATTTCCATCCTTACAAACACTTTTATAGAAATAAAAAGAAGCAGATCAAAAATTCATTAATTTTTATATCCAAAACGTTTAATATAGTTTAATACATATATCTTAAAAAAGAAGAATTCATTTTTTCTTACCAATAGCTTTTGTTCTAGCCTCTGTAAAGAGAGCTTCTAATGCAGAATTAGGTAGAGTCTTCCACTAAAACAGAAGGAAATAAAAAAACCCTAGAGAGTTATAAAAATGTATTAAAAAGAAGTATATATTAAATATATATAGAGAGAAATGTTTTTTTTATATTAAAAAAAGATACACTATAGAATTCATTTATAGTCTGCTTTTTCTTACTTCTCTTGGACAAGAATGACTATCAAAATCAAAAAAATGACGAAAGCTAAAAAATAAAACAAATACAGAGAATATTGATTAAGAAAAAGTATGAAATAGAGTTTTTATTAAATCAAAAACGATTTTATAAAATTTTCTAAACATTAGATATCCACATCAAGGCGTATACTTTTTAAAAATTCTTAATAAAAAAAAAAGATAAAATTCTTTAAAATAAAAAAAAAAAGATAAAATTCTTTAAAATAAAAAAAAAAAGATAAAAAAATTCTTTAAAATAAAAAAAATTCTTCTTTTTACCATTCAAAAATAATAAGAGGAAGAGTATCGTTCATGCCTGTCATGGCAAGAAAAAATTGCGAGAGAATTTCTGTTTGGAGAATCGTGGAGAATTTTTCATCAGCTACTTCAGCATCTTCAGAAATGAGAGATTTCCATGCAAGAGAAATGGTTTTGTCAACGCTAGTTTCTATGCTTAAAAATTCATCTTCCATGCGATCCCAAAATATCAGAGGTTTAATTCCTTTTACTGCAAACATGTATACAAGATTTGAGGTATTCCTGCAAACTGAGTACTCTACAAAACTATATAGGGTATGAAACAGTAGAGTGGAAATTATTTGATGGATTTTATATATAGAAGAAATTTTACAAGTAGAATCCTTCAGATACGTTGTGATAAAACCAAAGGATTCTTTAAATTCCATCTGAAACATATTTATCAAACAAAAATTATAGGAGATGAGATATAGGAATTAGAGTGGAGAGAGAGATGAGAAAGAAGGCGAGGAGAGAGGAAGTGAGGAGAGAAATAATCTATGAATATGAGAGAACACATAGGAGAAGGAAATTATTTGAGAGGAAATATAAAATAACAAATAAATAAAACGAAATAAAGAGAGGAAGCAAGAGTAAAACAATAGAGTAAAATACACAAGGAAAAAATCATTCAAAGATGGAAAACATTATATAAAAATAAAAGAGGAAAAGATGGCCATCACACAGTGTAAATACCTGAAGAAAAGCTCTAAAAGCGATGATTTGTCTTTCTCGAATGGATTGGATACAAAGATTAATATCCCCTAAAGAAAAAAGAAATACATTATTAAATAGAGGAAGAAAGAATACAAAAAAAATACTACAGAGCCACTTCTAGAAGAAGAGAAGAAAGCCTACCAATAAGAGCATCTCGTTGTTTAGAAGAATCAAATACATGAGTACATTCAAATAAATTAACAACACATTCTTGTACTTCTGTATCATACTGCTTCAGTATAGAATCAATAAAGCTTTGGCTGTTCAAACATTTATGGAAAAAAAAAATATTAAAATTATAACGTAAAAACTAATAAATTTATAAATAAAACTAAAAAATGAACAAAATATATACTACTTTACATCCTACCTCACGCTAGAGAAAGATGTCCACTTCTTTAGTATATCATCTCGCATAGGTTTTTGCAATACCTTTTCATCGAATAAAAAAAATATAATTTTTTTCCTTGCACTCTTTACCCTTCCATACTTTCTCAACAGACAAATAAATATTTATTCCATACATAGGAAGACTGTCCAACCTGTTTCGTTTGTATAATTTCAGGAATACGTCCACAAAATTTACTGCCAATACAAAGGGAGAAAAAAATAGTATTAAAAAAAATATTTTAAAAAAATATTAAAAAAAAATATAAAAGAAATAAAAAAAATATTAAAAAAATATTAAAAAATATTAAAAAACAAAATATTATTAAAAATAAAAATATATAAAAAAATAAAAATTCGAAATAAAAGCATTTTTAAAAAAATAAAATTCTTTTCTAAAAGTTATTCTATAATTCAAAAAATCCAAAAAAATATAAACATTTTAAATGTTTTATTTTCTATTTTTTCATACTTAAATCCTTCTTGAAAAACTTTGGCCAATCTCAATCGTAATTGAATGAAATGATTATCAGCAACATCTTGTGTTTCTATCAAAAGTCTATACACACTCAATACAAATAAAACATCTATCTAGAAGAAGAGAAAAAAATTTCATTTATATCTATGGATTCTCCTCATAGTATTCGTATTTATATATAAAAAAAAAATATATACACTCCTAGCCACACATGGGAGGAACTATTTATTACAAAAGAAGATGTACATTTGGAGATAAAAAACCATTTACTATATTCATTAAGATAAAAAAAATATTATTCATCTTACGAGTGAAGAAGTTCTTCTTGAACTTGTGCCACACATGTTGAATGATAATGAATCGTCAAAGCTTGAAATTGCTCTGACAATTGTAAAACCAAAAACATTTAAATTTCTTCTATTATTTCATTCTCATAACTTTATAGAGTTTAATTTTTGTTTTGGGTGTATTTTAGTTATGTAGAATCTCTCTTTTAATGATAAACCTATTCTCATGTAATTTTTTGCATGTTTCTATATTTCTTTCAAGTTATAGTTTGTTTTTTCTCCTTTCATTCCATTTTTACTCTCTTTTCGACCCTTTTATCCATTTCTGCTAGATAAATGTTTTCAGAAGATACATTTACATACTATACCTAATATAGAGAGAATGACGTCTTTTGTCCAATTTATGAAATTTTCAAGAGTTTCATAGTGTGAGATTGATCGTTTTTCTTTAATAGCCGGCATGGCTTCATTTAGCAAATTTTGTTTTATTTCTTGACAACGAAAAACAGAAACCATTTCTTTGAGAGAAGGAATATCTAACTGCTGCTGCTGCATAATAGTATCCTAAACATTAAAAAATAGATAGATGAAAAGAAGATATAGGATTCAAAGGAAAGGAAAAAATGAAGATATTTCATTGCGATGAAAAAAATGAAATATTCGAGAGGAAATGAAACAAAAGAAAAGAAGAGCATCATAAAGGAAATCCAAACGTTGTAAATTCTTCATGCCTGCATTTTCTTTCCATCTCTAGATTTTTAGCATGTATGGGACTACACATTATAAAAAGAAAAAAAAAGAGAGGAATACAAGGGAGAAATGAATTCCATAATAAGAGGCAGGAGATATCTCAAAGCAAAATGCATATCCAAAAAATATATCATTAACTTAAGCAAGAAACACAGAGAAACTACGATAGACCTTACTTATGAAGCCAAAAAAATTAAACAAAATCCTATAAATTATATATTAAAAATGATGAAAATACGTTATAAAAAAGAAAATTTAAAGATCTACCCAAACGGAGAGGCAATACGAGCCAAATGAATCTAAAGGGAGTAAGTGTGTACAGCAAGGTGGACGAATATCTCTATCCCATGCAAGTTTTAAATTAGAAATATCTTTTTTAAATGAAGCAGAATCAAGTAGGCGATGAGAGAGTCCAAAAACACGGATATTGAAAAATTGATCAATGCCTTCATTTTCCATCGATGCTGGCTGAAAATATATACGTAGATTTAACAAGCATGTATTACTTTAGAATAAACCTTCAAATTTTCTCTCTTATTAAACACTTACTATTCTTGATTAAACCCTTAAAATTCTCTCTTTCTGGTGCTCAAAACAAAAAAATTAGGAAAAAATACCCACCTTTTGCACTTTTGACCAAATTTTTTGAATATGGTATTCGTAGAGTTCTTTCTTGAGTGATTCTGAACAGAGTGAGTAGAAAACAAGTGTGCAGTTTCAGTGCAGAGACACGCACAGAAAAGAGATACAAAAGGTCTATAAATTTTCAAAAATTCTTCTAATTTGAGAGAGAGGCGGCATCAGAGCAGACGGCTGTCTATCTACGTGAAGAAACTAAACTAAAAAACTATTTAAAAAAATAGAGCCACACACACAAATCAAAGACATAGAGTTTGTCTATCCAAGTGAAGAAAATCAAAAGAAATCACAAAACAATTCCTATGATCAGAGACGTACCCATAGGTGTAACAGAGGGAAGCCAGTCACGAATGACAAAGATCAATGCAGGCTTGGAAGTTTTTGAGTTTCGGCTAAATGTAATTTAAAATAAAAACAAAAAATTACATGCACATTTCCAGTAGATCAAGTGCTTAGAAACTAGAATAATTTTTTTTTTGGGGGGAATGAAAAGAATGAGAAAATATCCCTCAATGTACGTACACCACCTTATGTGAGGCAACATGGCTTACGTGCCATCGCAATGAAAAAGTGCCATGTTGGCTTCTAAAACAGTTTTCAATAGCGAGAAATTGGATGCGATAGAATTCCCTAAATTCTGTAAAAGAAAACACACGGGCAAGTATATCCTCAGCAACGCATACAACGTGTAGGTACACTGCTACCCTCCACAGATCAAACACTCGTATAGGAAGATACATAAGAAGCAATGACGTACATTATACCAGAAATTGATAATCAAACAATCTGCAACAGCCAGTGAAAATAAGGCGACACGATGCTCGAAGGTCTGAGACAGCACACCAACAGTTTATGACAGAGAGAACATACTATGAAAAAATTTGATGACAAGTATACTCAGTGTCGAAAATGAGTCTAAAATTCCTTTTGAGCCATTATGAAGGTTCCTCCTTACTAAGGAGGGTTTACCATGTAGTTGTCTTCCTTCTCTTTGGAATCCGTTCCCTCAACATCAATGATAACTGTAGGTACAGCGTAGGTATTACTTAATGATAACCAAATGCCTGTAGTAGTCCGATGATGCCCCAGTCTTGCATTCATAACGGGAAATGACGTATCGAATAAGGAATTCAGTAGAGTACCTAAAAGAAAGCTAGAAGAGGGATTAATATGCGAGTCATAAACAGGTAACCAAAAGAATTATATTTAAAGTAGAGTCGCTATATCTGTATCAACTTAAAGAGCAGGTTCCAGTGCAGTATGTGGAAAGGGTAAGACTTACTCTTTCCACTGCTTTGCGCTCCCAGAATGGCCACAACGTTGTAATTTACCCCACATTTTTCCACGTTTGCAATGGATGAAATCCATTCCACCATATCTCCACTAGAAATGGCACACAAACATATACCAGAGAATTTTTACATTTAGAATTCCTCCATAAAATGAGGCATCTAGCAAACTTCAAAATAGTGCTCCTTCCCCTTTGTTTTATAGAAGCACAGTTCATATTGCGCAGCTGCCACTGAGCTGCTAATGCATTCTTGAAAGCTCAAGTCAATCATTCAAAGAGAAAATTTAAAGAATAATTTCAAGTTACCAACAAAAAAGCAGATACCATTGTTGCAAGCAACAGATTGATTCATTGGTATTGAAAAGGGTCGGGTTAGCGTGCACTCAAAGGGAAAATTTGATCCCAATACAAAAATAGTGGGATTAATAAAGCTAGCTGACAGCTATGTACCACCAGTATAAAAGAATAATTAACTTACATCAGATTTCCATCAGTGTCAAGCAGCTGTAGCATTTTCATTTTACGATATGTGGGGACCTTTCTAGCGGATAAAATATAGGAATATGATTGAAAAAACACTTTTATTTGCTTATGGGATAGTAATTTACCACCAAAAATGTTGGAAAGAAGTACGTAGCAAAAGCTCTAACATCCAGATTCACCAAGTTTTGATGCAGTGTCACGAGGAATTTCTACCAATTTCCCGGCTTGCAAAAGCAGGTTACAATAGGTAGGTGCAGCACGGGGAGCAAGTAATATTAGGAAGGATAGTAAATGTAAACAACTTTTCAATTTATTGAACTGAAGTATAACATTTTACCGAAAAAGCGGCAAATGTTTTGTTTTCGTACGTATGTTCAGTGTAAAAAAACTGTAGCAAGAAAGGTATTTGAAGGAAAGAGAGCATTAAAAAAACGATTGAGTTCCCAGTGTCACTGCATAACGTGTGCGGAAGCATTTACTTAGGAAGGGGGGCAGGCTTCTTCCGTATACATACACCGAATATAGCTGTTAGCTGAAATAACGACTAGGATATTCGATTGCCCAATGTAATGAGCTGTAAATACTGATAGGGGTGAGAAATTATTATTTCCTTGAGCTCACCCAAAATAGTATTAACGTACTGATCCCGTGTAACAAGAACAGCTCAAAATATTTTGCTATGGCCTTGACCAGAAGGAAAAACGCAAAGGGTCACCTGCTAATAAACAATTTTCTTGTTACCCATTCTTATCATTGCAATAGTATACCTAAATGGCGAGAAAAGATGCTTATCTAAAGTTTCTGTATCATTCTGAAGAAATGAGCTGAATGGGAGTATGAGCGCTAGGAATGACTTTCTACACCGTTACCTCACATGACAAAAACTTCCAAGTGTCTCTTTCTTATCTAGATTGTAACAATTATTCTTTTATAATTGTTACGTAGATGATAAACTATATCCCTTTTTTACTTTTTCATAGTTTAAATGCAGTTGCAAGCTTCAAATTTTTTTAAAGCTTAAAAAGTTTTGGAGGAGTTTTTTCTTAATAGCGGATGGAATTTTGTAAAATAAAAAAAGGATTTTTTATGCAAAAGTGATAGTAGTGACTTCTAGTTATTTTTTTGGAATGTGCAAAAAGAATATGCTGCATGCTTTTCATATTAATAATGTATTATTATCAACTAATTGTATAAATAGGAGTGCATCTCTACATTTCTATCACAATTGCACGACGCAGTGCAAAATCATCTTATGGACAAAATACATCGGTTTCGAGAAAGGAAAAACAAAAGTTCGGAGAGTTTAATATTTAGTATACATTCATTGTTACCTTCGTTTTATAAAGTTAAAAAAATGCATACCCAGCTAGCTATGCTACTTAATCAAAGCACTAACACAAAAATTATATCTCAATGCACTAGGTTAAATCAAAAACGAACTACGCGCGAATTTTGACTCAGATGTGCAATTGAAATACAGTACTAATATTAATCCCTGCATATTTTTACCCTACAAAAAATCATCTACAAGATAAACTTGTAAATTTTATTTTATTGACATTGTCAACCAACGTAAAGACGTACTAACAGGCCAAGAAAATATAACGAGGAAATGATTTCACATAAACTTAATAAAAATTCCCGTGATTCTGCAAACATTAAATATTTTATTTTTACTGCTGCAATTTCAAATCTTGATTACACATTATAAATATAGCATGCATATATAGTAAAATTCATTTTACGTTTCATGATTACTTGTACTTAGATCAATCAAAAGTAAGTAACCAAAATGCGCCACTATACGATATTTTTATTTACTATTGCTTTTATTTATTCAAACCAGTATTTCAGCTACAATGTAGCAAATAATATGTTTTTGAAACGCATGTTTTGGTTTTGCTTAGAACATACAGACTTGTAAAGATATAGTGAATTTTTTGCGTGCTTGTCAAAGTATGTGAGCCTTACGGAACTGTTCAAAGTGCAGAAATCTTTTCAGACACGCAAGGAAATTATATAAAAGAAATAAGCGTAGAGAGCTATGTGCATTAATATTGATTAGAAAGTATCATGGAATTAATTGTTTTAATCTACAAATCGAATGATACTACTGAAAATTTGGGTTATTTACAGAAGACAATGATGTTTTATTTTACGTAATGCCAAAAACTGAGGAAATACGACTGCAATAGTTCTGTAATTTTTAACTTGCAAAAAGTACCTACTGTACCTATAGAGAAGTAGGATTTTTTGAAAATGAAGGAATATAAGAAAATGCATTATCACATAAAAATAAAGTTGAGAAAAGTGCATTTCATTGTGATTTACATTGAATTTACTGGCAGAAGAAAAAACAGGAGTATCCGCTAGAAATAAAAAATAAACGCTCAATTACTCTTGTTAGTTGTATTCCTCATGTTGTTGCTCTCTTCTATAATGAGTTACGGTTTAAGATTCGATGAAAATTCTGAAATAAAAAATTTGTTATACTTATTAGGCATGAGTTTGTTGACAATTTACCACTTGTGTTAAAATATTGACACAGTCGAAAGTTAGTCATAAGCTTAAAATGTTTATGCATTTTTCTAATAAGCATGCTGAGGAAAGGGTACTTGTAATATATTTGACGTTTATTTTTAATTTGTGCAAACTCATATTATCTATTTTAAGAATTTAGAGGATTTAGCAAATTATAATTTTGCGAAGAACATTGCGGTGTATGAAAATTAAAATAGGTTGACCTAAGTCATGTATTGTAACTACAACTTTAAATGATGCACTTTCCTTGTCATTTTTCTCTTAATTTGAGATGCAGTTAATTATTCTCCTCATAATGGCAATCAAGTCCTAACAAGTTAAGGTTTATAGCATGCCGAGACATAGTTGTTTTTTCTGAATAGCAAAGATGTACAAGGGGCTGTGTAAATGTTATATGCCTATGTAGGAATTATTTATTTCATTTTTATAAGGAACTAGAGAACAAAGGCCTTTTTATTAATTTTGTGTTGGAATTGTATTGAAAAACCTACTTAAAAACAAACAGCTCGTTAAGATTATCCTTGTAGATGCAGTAACCAAATTGCAAGCATCTAATAGAACAGGTAATGGGCACGCTGAAATGGCTAAAAGTTCAAAATGAATAAAATAATTTTGCAAAAAGCTCCATTGCTGCTGAATCAATGGTGCAATACTTCAATTTTACGGTAGAATGGCCAGCACAAGCTCTTTGGTTGACCCTATATTAGCTGGAAACATCTGTAAAAACCATTCTAGCCTGGTTACAAAAAATAATTTTCAAGTTGTTCCATTGTGCATTAAAGTGCACAATGTAGTTTTATTTTCATGTGATGTTGTTTTAAGCAAAAGCTTGGTTTTAATTCTACTTTTACGTGAAAAAGATTATGTGTATTATTATCATCTGTCTTCTAGTTTCCACAAAGTTTTCTCAGAGAATGGCGCTCTATATATTAATAATATCACAAAAAGTGTAAGAATAGCAATAAAATTATATCAAGGGCAATGGGAGCATAGTTTAGAAGTATTTCATTGCTGCTTTTTTACTTGTCAGTATCTACCTGCTTTCAATGTACTGGAGTTCATATCCAGCATATGTGAATTACTTCATTAGCAGGTCTTCTCACTTTACTTTAGTATTTTGCTTTTTGAATGAATTTTTTTCTAATTCATTCATTAACTTAGTAGCTTTGTATCCAATATTTCCCGGTGCTCTTTTATAACGATTCGCTAATTGCATCCAAAATTTTAGGCTTGCAGTGTTCCTAAAGTAATTGAAGGTTTTTTGCAGTAAAAGCTTACTAATTTGCTTGCAACCGCATAAAATATGATCAGTAAATTCTCCTTCATATATACATAAAGAGATTTACTACATTATGGCTACTCATCAATTTACAGACATAATGATGCTCTTTAGCCAAGACTTCCCTATCCTTTGTTAACTTGTTATTTTTTAGTGGTTAGCCATAAAATCCAAATTAAACAAGCTGAGAGTATTTTAAACTAATGTGTGAGATACCCCATGAATCCCCATGAGCATATAAAATATAGAAATGTGGGCACTTTAGAAAATGGCAGTCGAAGTATTAAAATGGGAGAGTCATTGCGTTTCTCTACACCCATCAATGTGTTTAGCTAGGAGTTCTACAAATTCGAGAAAAATACACTTTTGCATTCATATTCATGTATTATCCAGCTAAGCATTGGATGCGAGAGCATAGGTTTGTAATGAATGCATGTACACTCCTCAGAAAGCTCAAATTATTTACCCTCTCTTGCGCCATATTTTTACCATGTAGCATTTATTTATTTTATGCCAGTAGTTAGCAAAAGAAACAAAAACAAGAGTATAGAAAACAATGATACTAGCGTACAGCTGTGTGAAATTATGCACAAAAATTTCTAGGAATACTTCATTCTTTGTACTGTAGTCAGGCGTATTTCGCAAAGTGTGCGGGTGATCCGTATTCTAGCAGTAAAAAATGATAGCCCACAAGGTTCCTTCTCAGTAGGCATGTCATTTTCAGGTACTTACCTACGGAACGTTAATGTTGTTGAAAACAAGCAGATTACGTGGAAATTGATTTCGAAGACTCAATTAAGAGAAGCGGCGGATGGAAGAAATTTCCAGTTGGATCTATACACTATACGCAAGTCAATGAGTTTGCTGTCAATTTTACCTAAAACAAATAAAACATTTCAAAAACATTGCATAATATCTTCACTATTATCAAATTTGCTGAGACAAAATATTTCTCAAGCCATAACTTCTGTTGTCATGTCCTTCATTAATACACACAAGCATGAAATAGCTTTGAATGCATGCATTAATAGATTATCTGACCGGAGAAAGTTTCGGATATCGTCGCTTGCAACGTTTTACTTTCATTTAGAATTACTTTAGACGCTGCCATTCATTTGACACACTCGGCGACTCTACTACTCCTTGCGGGACTTTGTGAGGGCGAAATTAGAATTGTTCACATTGTACGGACGAGAAAAAAGTGTCTTGCTTCAGCTACGAATCGGTCTTTTGCATCCTGTGCACTATTTCCTGGTGTAGTGATATTTATGTCTTTCCAATTTTTCTGTTTCACTTCGTGAAAGAAAACAATGGAGAACTTTAAACTTACGATTTTTGATCGTTTTTTGTGTATGGTGTGGTGCTCTAATCGTAGTCTGTAACTTTTTCTGCTGTGCAAAAACGGTAAGTCCCTTAGCAATGTGTGCCTTTCTGGTTGTATGAATATAGAGAGCTATACATGCTGCTGCTTCTTTGCTTTCTCCTTCTTATAACAGTGCTTAGCACTTTTTCTTTATTATCCGCTCTGTTCCTTCTCCTCTGTGGTGCGACACATCCAAAAGACATCGCAGATTTAATATTTCCAAGTTGTACCGTTACACACGGTATTTCCCGTCATTGCCTTATGATGCTGTCGTAACCAATGACAGAAACGTCTTCAGTTTCGGTTGATACAATAGATGTTGCGCAGGAGAAACCTCGCTCTACTACAGAGCCCGTGGCAGGTACTCAATCAGAAGATCTCAGCAAGCACTCCACTCTTTCTTCCACCTCTGGAAAATGGTTTGAATCCATCCTTGCCGAGACTGGCTTAAAAGGTGGAAGGTTGTATCTTCCCTTTGCTCAGGAAGATGGGAAAGCAGCTGAGACAACTTTAGCCGCTTCATCTATAGTGAGTTCATGCCATCATGCGAAATAGTCTTTCCATTGAGAAATGGAAGCCTTGCTGAAATACTACTGCAAGAGTAGGCATTTTTTCTTTGTAGTTTACCGCCTCTTATGTTATATAGGCGGTTGCAGGTGCATAGCAAATGATTTCCCACTGTGTTCCCCCATGCACTCTTATTTTCCCTCTTTTACCAACTTTGCACGTTTGCTCCCAATGTATATCCCTCATCCTATGCATGCGTTATACTATATCCACAAGCATCTCATTCGAAAGGATCCTACTATTCTCTCTTTTTTCATGGTATAAGCAAGCCATGGTCATATAATTGTTTGTATAGACACGAAAGCATCATACCTTGAAACAGCCTTTTAGAATGGAAAAAAATAACATGTTATGATAAAATATGAATGTAAAATAGCATCCATAAACTTTATCTTGAAACAAAGGCTCTAATTCCTTTGCTCACAAGTTGCTTAGTCAGACGACGTTCCATTTGATAGCATGTGTGCATTTTAAATATTCTGCAGCTGAAATCAGGAGCTGCTCTTTTTTCTGGAACAGATTCACTTTCGATGGCTTCATCCACCGATGGGAAAAATCGACGTCAAAAAGAAAATATAACCACAGTTATATCTTCAAACAATCGTCCCACTTTTCAAAAATTTTCTCTGAGCTTAACATCCCCAAAGGAGGATGTTGTCGGTATATTTTTTTAAGAAGGGAGAATTGTATTGATACAAATGGAAGTCTGCATTGTAATCTTTACGTCTTGCATGCTTATACTTAAAGTTTTTGTAACGTTGAATTCAATCACTTGATATCATTTTTTTCCGATGATTTCGATTTTGTATCCTTTATTTCCTCTCTTTTCTACAAAATTCTTTTATTAGTTTTCATTGCTACAACTCCTCGTTGCTTTGCTATATTGCTTCTCTTTTTCTTCTTTGCCCTATTTTTAATCCTTATTTATCCGTTGCAGAGGCTATTTATTTCTTTGATGTTTTTCTCTACCCATGTTTAAATATCCCAAATTAGTTTTTTTTCCTTCTCTTTTGTGAAATTTATATTTGTAGTCAAGAGTACATCTCCTGAAAAGGAATGTGTGGCATTGGAGCAACTTATTCCAGATGATCGTCGCATTCGTTTTCGCAAGGAAGAATTGAAAAATTCTACGTGTGTATGTCAGGTACAACTCATTTTTCTTTGTTAATAGTTTACTTCATCAAAGTTGTGAGAAAAAAATGGAACTAATCTTTATGGTTTTCTCTTACTCCTTTGTGTAGCTACCTTCTCTATTGTTTTTCAAAATAGTGATGAAAAATACAACTCAGAGTAAGAGGTTCCGTCTCTCTCTCTCTCTCTCTCTCTCCCCCCATTTCTCCTGTTTTCTGCTCCCTTTTTAAAATACGTTTTTTCCTTACATTTTGTATGCATTTTTAATGGAATTTTACTTGTTTTTTATCTTTTGATAGGCAAGCCGTGCAATGGTTCGTATCAAATTTGAATTAGAAGAATACAGACATTTATTAGAGATTGATAGAGAGCGTTTGAGTTCTGAAGAACGTACTCTTTCGAAAACTAAAGAAAATCTACAAAAATCTGAAGATGAAGTTCATGCTTTGTATGATGCTTCCTTAAAGAAAACAGCAGAGTTAAAGGAGTTGGAATTGACATTGAAAGAACAACAAAAACACATAAACACTACTTTAGAAACGATTGAAGGCAAATTGAAGTCTGTAGAAACGAAGGAAGCAGCGGCTACACAACGAGAGGAATACTACAACAAATGCATTCAAAATTTTTATGAAGAGAAGAAAGATATTGAAAAACGTGAAGAAGTACGTCGTCTTGTGTGTGTGGAGGTTTCTTGTTTTTGTTTGTTGAATCTTGAAAAGCAGAAAATTGGATGGGATGATACACATGTGATGAGGGAGAGGAGGATGAAAATGTGATGAAAAAGATAGCAAAATGAGAAAAAGTAGGAAAGAGATACAAGGATAAGGAAACAAAGATATCTCAAGAAGAAGTAAGAAGAAGAAAAAGGATTGTATAGTTTAGGATTTCAATGTTTGTAAGAAATTTATTAAAACGAGAAAATAATTATTTCATTCCGAGAGAAAACCTGCCAAGAGAAATTTTTTTTTCATAGTTTTACTTGCAATTTTTACTAATTTTTCTTTTCCTTTTTCTTTTGATATCTCTTTTAAATTTTTTTGATATTTTTTTTCCATATATCTCTAGTTTTTTTACTTTTATGTATTTTATAATACTTTTTAAAAAATATTTTATTTTTTTGTTATACTGTGATAACTTTTGATCTTTGTTTTTTCAGCTTCTTCAAAACCAACTGAAACAGGTAGAAGATAAACGATGTGATGTTTATACTCTGGAAGTTTCATTGGAGGTATTTCAGAGAGAAAAATTTATTTATAAATGTAGTGATACTTGTTTTTTGAAAAATAGAGTTTACTTTTCTTTATTTTTTATGAGAAATTTTTTTTTGGTCATAGTTTACTATTCAAAGAACTTTCAATATATTTTTTTTTATTACACTTTTTAATATTTCTATTTTGTTTTGTTCTATTTCATCTTCTGCAATTTCGATTTTTTTATTTCGTGATCTCCCTCTCTTTTTGTAGTATCTTCATCTTCCCTTTTTTTATCATCCGATTCATCTTTATCTCCTCATTTTCTTTTTTTCACACTATTTTTATCTTCTTTTTTTTTTCTTTTCTTTTTTTATATATACATCTCATCACATCTCCTCCTTTCCTTCTTCTCTACCACAGTACTTCTTCTCCTCTCCATCGCTTTATCTTTCCATTGCTTTATCTCTCCATCGCTTTATCTCTCTACCTCCCCATCTCTCTTCTCCACCTTCCCATCTCTCCGCCTTCCCATCTCTCTACCTTCCCATCTCTCTACCTCTTTACCTCCCCCTCTCTCCCTCACTCTCTCCCTCACTCTCTCCCTTACTCTCTCCCTCACTCTCTCCCTTACTCTCTCCCTCACTCTCTCCCCATCTCTCTCCCTCACTCCGTCCCCCTCTCTTTCCCCCTCTCTCTCCCCCTCTCTCTCCCTTACTCTCTCCC
>JADAQX010001074.1:0-15029 GCA_015476325.1 Cardiosporidium cionae | reverse complement strand
GATATTTTAGTTAATTCCCTAGGTACGTTGTCGTTATGTTGAAACTATTGATAATTCGGCAGTGTGCTTCTATAAAATTCACACTATCTCATACTTTGAAATGAATATTCAATTCTCACATCAAATGAAGAATAGAATTTATCCAGTTGAGTTTTCTAAATTTATTACAAAATATATGTTTGACGATGTAAAAGTGATGTCATTTAAAATGGGTTATATCATTTCAAACAAATACATGCAAAGGAGGTACCCACAGGTTCAAATATAAATTTGCTTAAAATTTTGTATAACCAGCAATTTCTTGCTCTCTATATTCTAAGTTGTCGGAATACGTTTGTGAACATGTTTATGAAACACGAGTTCTCAAACAGCATATTGGTAAAAACAGAATAGTATGCCCTATGAAACAATTCAATTCAGCAATTGTAAAAATTTTAAGAGGAAGGAAGTTCTTGCGGAATGGTTCAATTTCATACGTGCAATACAATTAAAAGAAAAGAGGATTACTGTACACCTGTGCATGTCGTGAAAAAATTGAGAAAAGAATCCACGGAATACAGACAGCATGAATAGATGCAGGTGTATAAATATTGAAATGAGAACTTTAGCTTCAAAAAATTAATGCTCCACATAATAAACTAGAGGAAAGCACAGTAATCAACAGGAGAAAATAATAAAAAAGTCTATGTAGGCAAGTAACAAAACCGAGGCCGCTTATCGCAATATGGGTGACATAATCTGAAAATCTCGTCGCGTTTAAGAAAACATGTTCCAGTTGAATGTCACATTACAATAAAAGGCTACAGAAAATTATGACATGTGGATGATGGAATACAACTAAGCTTAGAAAGAATGTAGTCATTAGCGAGAAAAGAAATAAAGAATTGTTCATAACCTAGCTTTTCCCATGTGGCAGGTTAGGGGGTAACTCTAGCTCCGAAAAATCTTTATGTTGCTCGCCATATCTCTTCTCTCTTCTATCTTTGAAAACACGCTTCCGTGGGCCACTGTGGGGTGTTTCCACATTCGCCTCTTCCTCTAAAACAAAAATTGAAAAGTGTTAAAATGCAAACGTGACCAAAACAGTTTTGTTTAAACAAGTAAAAGAAAAAGAATAGCAAAAAAGCTTTTCAAAAGGCTTTGATATCAAACACACATTCTTATGATGTAGAAAAGCTGCAATTAAAAATAGCACAGAAATATTTTTCAGCAATGGTCAAACTCACTAGCTAAATCATCCAACTGATTTGCTGATTGAATCAATCCTAGATGATGCATTGCTGAAGTCTTATAATGTATAAATGCTCTCTTTGAAGGATGAGTAATTAAAATTTTGTTCTGATCAAGTGAATTTGTACTTTCTATATTTCCTTCTAAATTCTGCAAGAATGGTTTCTCAGAGACGCCTGAGTAGAAAAATTCATGTATGCAACAACCTATGCAGTGTCAAAGAATTCTGCTTCTATGCCAACAAAAATAATTTATTGAACAAAAACTGCCCCGTGACACAAAGGGCAACAATGTAAAGCATTGCCCGTTCTATTCATAATAACGTCACTCTTAATAGGAATTAATGCAATAAGCTGTGAAAAACAGTTAGATATTTTAACATGTTGCAAACCAACTATATATCTAAGCAATACCCAACGAGCACGAAAACTTCCTTCAATATAATAAAGGATAGCTTACACTCAAACATTCCCCCACTCGCATGCAATTACAAGCCTTCACTCAGAATGAATACTTTCCTGCCGTATATTCACTCGTCCATTCTATCTCATTCAGCATCAAATCTTCCTCAACTTCTTTTGATGGGCTATATGAAGGACTGTAATATCCATCAACCACTTGGTGTGCTCTTTCTGAACGAGCTGCTAAATATGCCTGAAGGGGAGAGTAAATTGTAAAATCTACTGCCTTATCTACATCAAGAGATCCTGAATAATTTCTCCACATTAAAGAAGGTGAAGTGGGAACTGAAAGTTTTTCCTTTGTAAAGTGCACAATTTCATGGTTGCTAGAGTCATGTTCTTGCAAGTGCCTCGAGTAAACAACATTGCTAGACAAATCTAATTCCTAATAAAACAAGAATTATTCAAGGATAACAAATGAAAACTTCTTTTCAGTAAACTTAGCAAACGTTTTGATTCATCGTTTTCTAATTTTTAATGCATTTGAACTAAACAAAAAAATGAAATATCATATGTTCTATTCGCAGCCAAAAATTATTTCTGCTGAAACTTCAGCATCTAAGCAAAAGATGCAGCAATCAAAACAACACGACGTCGCAAACGCACAGCATCGTTTGCCACTACTCATGTCTCGAGATAAACCGAGTAAGTAAAAACCTACCGACATATCCGTTACATCTACTAACAATTGCCCAGGCACAATCGCTGGCGAGTGCAATTGAAACAAAGGGGAAGGCTCAGCGTTTGTATCCAATTCTGCTAAAACCGTAGTCGATGCTTCATTCTCTGAGTCATCTAAAGATGTCTCAGGATCCAAATTACCCAGTTTTTCATGTGATATTCGATAGTTATCAGTGGCTGCCTGTATTGAATATTTGAGAAACAAGAATCATTATATATTAGGTTCAAACGGGATTCAACAAAATAGGAAAGCCAAACATAAGCAAGCAATACAGATTTTTGAATACTTTACATTCTAGTTTCAAACAATGAAATTTGTAGCCATACTTCGAGTTTTCTTGATAAAGCAGAAAATCCCATTGAATCTTGAACCATCCATTGCATTTTATCCATTTCTTCCGAAGTAACACGCTAAATAAAAATTAGAACATCGAACTGAATTAATTGCCTTGTATAAGCTCATACACCCAATGAAAGGAAGCATTCATTGCATCAATAGCATCATACATCAACACAAAGAGTGCCTTCACACGCATACCTGTCTCTGTATGAGCTTCATCTCCGTTGTTACATCTGTAGATGCTGCGTCCTGGAGTAAATTGCTAGCTCTAGTAGTAGAAAAATCCATTTCAGCACTTTCTTTCGTTTCTTCGTTATTGTCAAACACAGAATATTCCGCTGAAAAAAATTACAAGTACATGCACTCCTCACACCTAAAAGAATGGTAATCTTACGTTCTCACAATGCACATAAACGGCCATCCTATGCATAAGAAATGAACGTAAGACTCAGAAATAATTTAAGAATACACACTGTCTCATGGAAAAAGAGGCTTGCCTACCTGCTGAAATTCCATTTGCATTTTCCTTAACTGTATCAGTGAGTTGCATGGTTGCATCTCCATCGGATTTCTGTGAAGGAAAAGAACTTGTCCATTCCTATAGAAAAAACGAAACAAAACCGCAAGATGCATTAAATTTTACCATCCACACACCTCTCTGCACAGATGGAAATTACTTCAAACCAATTTTTTCCTACCCGATATTTATCTTTTATAAAGCGATTAGAGTGACGTAGAAGATAAGGATCAAAAGGATAAAAAGCATCTAAGGGATCTGAAGATACGAAAAGAAGCCCAATAAAACTATAAATGGTGTGTCTACTGAAGATGTAGAACATTATGTTTAATATAGGTAAAACAATTTTCCTTTAAAAAGCTAATAAAAGAGTGTCTTGATTCGAGCAAGAGTAGCACTTAGTTACAAAGCCTATCTACTCCCCTTTTGTGCTAATGACACACTTACCAAAAACCCATTGCAGCTGAAATTCCTTTTTGTTTTTCATTAGCATTTCCTGTGATGTGAAATCCAACATAACATTAGGCATTGAATTCACCCAACAAATTCCAGCACATACTTACATATCTAACAAGGGGACATGCAAATTTTATGGAATTTTTTCAATCTGAAATACTCACTTGAGCAGAAAAGATATCTTCAAATTCTTTGCAAACATGAAATGGTCTAACAGCATTGATAAACCCTCTGCAGTTCACAGGAATGCATAGAAAAAGCATTTAGTTAAAACTACAACCACCAGACCCATCATGACACCGTGTCACAAAGTTTACCTTAAAATACTTCGTTTACAATGATTAAAGGGGCGAAATTCACTCTTCACAATGTGAATAAAGCTGAGTGGCCCCGCTAAACATCAAAGAAATGAAAAGAACTCGTAAATGGAAAAAAGTGCTGCTTCTCTAACACTCAAACAACGCAGAGAAATCACTACCCCAAAATGGGAGCAAAAGCAGGGAGGAAAGGCAATGCTGTACATACAAATTTCTCAATAATTTTAGACTTTCGGCAATAACTTACCACCCACAATCAGATCTATCACTGCCGCGGATAAAATGTTCATATTTCTCTGATACAACGACAAAAATTTAACAAAAATTAAACTTTCATCTAAAAAATCATCATCTAACAGTTTAATCTATTCTTATAAACATTTCACAAAAAAATAAACTGCAACACAATGAAATCATCCCCTTTTCATGGCTATTTAAGCAGCCAAGAGAATAACGAGACTCTCACAATGCCTCCGTTTAATTTTTATACTATCCAATGAAGAAAGGCAAGCAAATAGCATCCAGTGGCTTACCATATAACAGACGATGTAGCAAACGGCTTGACAAACGGTGTAGAAAAGACAAAGTCTACTTTGTGGGTTAACTTGCAAATAAAAACAGCAGAAATCATGCACAAATAATGCACTGAATGGAGAGATGTGAAATAAGATAACTCACTCACAAAGTGCACACGGTGACGACAGAAGTAGTCTTAGAAGAGGTATGTATTACTACTAATAAAAGAGTGTTTCATTGAAAATAAAAGAGTAGGGTTAAAATGACTCACGTATAGTACGACTTTGTGAGGCCATGTGTAGACGAGCTATCCCATGAGAATATTTACTCTGAGCAAAAACAAAAAGAGGAGAATTCATTGCCTAAAGTTGTCAAATTGAAAAAACGTGTAAAACTTTCAATTTTATTTCAAAAAAAATGTGCTTGCACACCAAAAACACTTGTATACATAATGCAAATAACATGTAGTGTATCAAGTATGACGGAATCAAAATATCCTTTTGAACACTTTTTAAAAAAAGTAGAAAAACCATTAAAAAATATTCATAAAGTAAACACTGTATGTACACCTATCTCTACACACACATGGCAGGAAAAAAGTACACATCAAGAGAAATATTATGTTTTTTGACAAGCCAAATCTTGTCATAAAACAAGTTGCATATTAAGAGGGTACTAAATATAAATTTTACCTCAAGTGCATTACTCAGATGGAATTTCACTCCACAATAAATTCTTGTCCATTATTATCTCTAATGTAAAAATGCTTCTATGTAGGAGTGACACCCTCCATCTCCTATTGAGATGAAAGAGAGCACTAAAATGCTTAGAGTTCACGATGTAGGGCATACATTCTAAAGTTTTACTGTATGTTACTCTGGAAGAGTTTAATACGTTTTTATCCCCAAAACATTTTTAATAATTTTACTCTTTTGTACCTGTAGATGATTTTGTTATTTTCACTCCAAAAGTTTCTCTAAAAATTTTTTCTAAAAAACGATTTATTGCAAAATATTTCTTCAAATTGCAAACCAACCTCCGCATCTGTCATTAAAGAGGTACTTCGCCAGTGAGTGTGGAATTCATGTAAAAATTGGAGTAAATATGATAAAGAATGAACAAAAAATTTCTCTGGTAGATTTTTACTACGGCAGATGAAAGAGGCGATATAAGCAACACATAGACGACGCTGTAAAAAGGCAAAAATGAAACTTTGAGAAAAAAAAATTTTCAAAAATGAACTTCTCTCTTTCTTTTTCTATAATGATTACTTCACAAATCCATTCGTTTTTTCTTCCTTTTCTTTCTCTTTTAAGTAGTAAAATATTGTCTTTCTATCGTGTTTTTCTCAATATGTTTTACATTTCTAAGTTCTCTCAAAATACATAAATGTTTCTTCTTCTTCAAATCCTTGTTTTCATGTACTCCCTCTCTCCAAACAGTCTAATACTGCATACTAGGTAACACACATTTTCCACCTACTTTTACTACAACAAAAACCTTAGAAAAAAATAGAAAGAAATAAAAACGCATTCCAAAAGATATAATATATATATATATACATATTTTAAACAACACGAATTTGTCACTTTCTAAAATTATCTCTAAATCTTACCATCAAGATATGCCCATGAGGATCAAAAAGTTTACTAAAAAGAAGCTGTAGGAAATCCTGAAACAAAAAAGCATTAAATTTGATTAAAAATATATCCTGAGTTCAAAAAATAAATAAACTAGTCTCTGTGTGCATTCTAACCCAGAAGAATATTCATGCGTATTCTTACCTCAGCCCATGCAATCTTAGAGTTTGCAACATAAAAAAACAAAAATTGTACGTATTTGCTCCTGTAAAATAACAAGAAGAATGGAAAATGTATCAAAGGAATGCACATATACTGCATCCATTCCAACTATAATAAGTTCCCATTTCTGGTAAAGAAAAATTTAGGTTACCCCATACACACATCTAAGGGTTAGACTAGTGATCGATTTCGTTTAATTACAAGGCATAGTTTTTCCAAAAAAAAATAATTCTCTTTATTTCATTTTTTGCCCTATTTCAATTTTATTGTTTCATGTGTCTTTCTTCTCTGAATTCCCCCTATTCTCGTCGTTTCTCAAAATTTCCCATATTCTCTTCTTCTATAGAGATTCCCCTTCTTATTTCACCCCAGACGAATGAGAATATTCGAATTTTTTTACTTATAAAAATACTATATATACACGGCTTACCTGTGCGTTTGTAAGACGATTTCTTCAAACAATTCATATAATTCCACAACAAAAACATAGGATAAAGAAGCAAGTAAACGTGAGGATTTCTTTGCATTAGAAAATTGTAAATCTTCGTCGTTTTTAGGATCTGACTCTTTGGGTATATCAGAAATAGAACGCACATCAGAATCACAAGCAGAATCATATTCAGATTCAACGCAATGTTTTTTGACAAAAGTTTCAGGGGCTGGACTTGCACTTCCTTCCTCCAATTCCGATTGAATATATTCAAAGAAGGTGCACATTACAATATCTATAAAGTAAGAAAAAATAAATTGCGAAATAGCAAAGTAGAAAAGGCTATGCAAAAATTCCATAAAGACAAATATGAAGTAGGATTCAAAATCGATAAAAAACAAAGAAAAAATCGATGTAAGTAAAACAACAACAATAAAACAGAGAGCAGCGTGTACATGCTATAAAAAAATAAACAAACTAGTAATCAAGAAGGTTGAATTCATATTTCTATTGCTAATACACAAAACAGGAAAGAGATATATCTGTATATATCTAAACTCAGGCATTCTAAGGAAAAGTAACGTGAGATGTCTACAAGTTTGGTTAGAGAAAATGAAACAAGAAATAAAGGAAGAAGAATACTAAAAACGTAGGAAAATTCATTACCTAATTTGTGGGCTATTTGATCGATATCTTCCTCGGAGCGAATTTTCTTGTACATTTCTTGAAACCAATTTGGATTTCCTTAAGTAGATGAAAAGGTAGATTTTAAACGCTTTGAAAATAAAAACTTTAAAAAAAAGATAAAAACTGAAGTATAGACAAATTTATAAAAATCTTTTCAATGCATGCATACTAGTACAACGGGTTAAAGGTTTTCCATCTAGCCAGAGATAGGTAGTGGGCGTATCTCAAAGAAAATATTTTTTGGATGGAAAATGAACAATTTTTACGCAAAAAAACACCCGTATCTCAGAACTCACTTTTTTGAAAAAGAAAATCAATCAAATTTTTAAAAATTTTTAAGAAAAATTCGTTATATTTGAGAAAAAATTAAAACGAAATATACTTAAGCAAAATACTAAAGAAAACCTGAAAATGTTTCAAAAGAAAAGATAATTTAAGAAAAAACGAAAAAATAATCAAAGCAAAAAAATTTAAAGATATTTCGAAAATAGATGATAAAAACATTAAAAAAATATAAATTATATTTTTAAGAAAATTTAAAAAAGCAATACTACACTAAACCAAAAATTCAGCACAGCAGGGAAAAAAGAAAAATCAATTTTTTAAGAAATACAATTTGTTTTTCAAAATCAAAAGAGAAAACGTTGTACATTTTTAAAGAAACTTGCTGACCAAGAATTGAGGAAACAAGATCATTGTTTAACGTTCCTTTTTCAATTTCTTTAGCTAAAGAATTTAGCTGTTCAGCCTGCATACAAAAATATGTGACTCATATTTTTGCAGGTGCCCAGACAAATTTCCTCCATTTTAAAAATAAGTTTAAAAAGAAAACTCACCTTCCATATTTCCATCTGGTCAAGATCGATACTATTTGGATCAGCCTAAAGTAGGAGTTGAAAAGGAAGCCATGGACAGATGTTTTACTACCAGAAAATTGCTTATAATGGAGCCATTTCAATGAACTAGTAGAAATTTGTAAGCATACATATCAAACATAAAATAAGAATTTCCATATACAGCATGGACACTAACCAACTTAATTTCTGTATCCAACGCGAGCAAATGCACTACTAAGATCTTCATCATTCGAATACGGAGCTAAAAAGATTGAAAATGAAATTTTAAAAAAAATTCATTTTTTCTCCTCGCAACAACTGCCAATTAAATTCTAATAGCATTTATCCCCGTTTTCTATTGCTACAAAGCCTCTCATGAAACTCAAAAGACGTTTATTTCTTTCTTTATACATCCTTTTCAACAACATTTCCACTCACACACAAGATTGGGTTTCTTTTCAAGGTTTATAGATCTTGTGATGGAGGCAAAATATACGACAAAAATGCTTTCTATATTTTAATGTAATATAAGTTTCTAAAATGATCAATATAACCCGTTTTACTAGAACCTCACCAATGGAATATGTTTTGCAAACCATAGCAACGCCTTGGTATAGCCAAGGAATTCGTCAATGGAACTCTTCGAAGAAGGAAATTCTTTCTGCAATTCTTCCAATAATGTCTTACTACTTATTGGGAAAAGTTTAACAATCTGTATTATGAACACATCCCAAAATCATGAAAATACATGTTTGTGTTATGTGTGTGTATATCTACAAAGAGAGCACATTTAGATCCCATTCTACGGGCAAAGTGGAGCTCCACTATTAAAAAATGTAGAGAGAGTTCTCGTTTTAACCGCACGCATTACAAGCCTCAAACAGCAACGAAACGTTGGAGAAATGTGCTTCCATAAAAATTCACATCTTTTTAAAACCTAAACGTGGAAAGAAAAACCGTTCTAGACACCCTTCATATCTATTTAATAAGAAATATATTACGATTTGAATTCTTCACATACGTTGTAGAACGATGAAAATCTGCTCTTTTCAAAAAGAGAGATAGAGATACACAGTAAAAACACTTATTTCATACACACAACAGAAAACGCCATGCTAAAATATATGTTTAGTGTGTTAGAGTGCATCCATGCAAAAAGTTGAAAAGATAAGACGTACACTCTGCATCAGAGAGCAAACCTCTCCTCTTGCAACATCTTCCAGACTAGGAACTTTCTCCAAGCAACGAATATAGCTAAAATCCTCAGAAGAATCTCCTGAGAATCATGATAAGTTACTAACTCAAAGAATCACTTCGACAGTAAAAAAATGTCTCACAAAGGCCAATAAGAGTTTTCCAATGAATAGAGAAAAACTATGAAATTTTATTGAGCAAATTGAAAACATCGATATATTCTACTTCTATCAGCAGGATTAACGCAAACTGTGGCTTACTAAGCACGACGACAAAAAACCTCTTTCATAGACTAAACAGTGGAATGTGATAAAGAAAATAAAACATTTATTTCTAAAACATAAATATAGTTAGTAGGACATCTTTATATTTCTGCATACAGAAATGTATCCACCTATATGTATATAGAGCCCTATTAAAAGCTCGAAGTTACATAGTTTACATGAAGCAGACAACCTATCACAGCAACTTTTATAAAATGTTCAGAAATTCAGAGTAGGAATTGCAAAAAGAAAATCATTAAAAATAAACATAATTTCGAAAACAAAAACCAAAAATACTATTGAAGGAAAAAATAACTTTTTATAAAAATCAACTAACCGTTCTTTCTTCGAACAAAGAAAGAGCGCGTGTTTTTGAACGAAGCATTTTTATGGGTGGATACAAATATACCTTCAAGTCCTAAATAACCAAATTCAAAGACATACGATAAGCCAACAAAATATGAAATACTATGAAATACGCTATTAATTTACTTTTTAAAAATTGTACTAGCAGCGCTATGAGAAATTGACACAACTGTATGCAAACCTTCTAGCTTGGCTGCACTGCGAGGATGAAAATGAAGCAACGCAGTCACCAGAGCAAGATCTTCTCCCTCCAAATTTACACCATCTTCTGAATTAACAGTGAGGAATAATGAAACTGTAATACGTTGTCTAATTATAGTGTAAGCGAGAACCTACATGCATACATATATCTGTAAGAAACCTAACATACAATGGCAATGGTAAATTTGCGGGAGAGTGTCCTCCATTATGTGTATATGGCAACACTACGCTATCTGTAAAACCTATATTTTCTAATGAAAAAAAGTCGAGAGTTCCATCATGTATAACAGCTTGTATTGCAAATCCCCTTTCATTTTTCATTCACAGTGTCCCAGTAAGATGAAAGGCATCCAAAATGTATTGTTGTCTATAAGAGTAACTGGAACTTTTTAAATATTCCCCTATCGTAGAAGAAACATTATCTTGCAAAGTCAGAAATTAAGATAACCAGTAAGTAAAAAACACAGTTTTCTAAAAAATATGTATGCATAGCTCCACATCACTAAGCATGTAACTTGCCATTATTTTGAACCAGATTGCGTAATTTGTTTCTCAGTGCCTCTTTGTTTTCAAATGCAAACTCCCCTAATCGTATAGAACAGATTTTAGGCTGAATATCATGGGTCTCATATCTTCCAAACAGAAAAAAGGGCAAATTTCATTAAAATCAAATGCTTGTACTTTCATCTTGGTAGGGGAAACTAGACGAGAAAGAAAACGTTGCTTAAAGTGATATGCTTGAAAAGGTTAAAAAATGTACAGGGATTTAAACATTTCTTAAGGTAACTTGGTTTGGTTTAGGATGCGTCAAGCGTAGCGATAGCGAACTATTGTAGACGTTATACCTATTTCGTAAATGGAATATTAGTGCCTTTATGAATATATCAATCATTTGATTGTGTAAGCTGATGATATCCATACAAATCGTACGAAGATCTAAAATTTCTTCGGATGACGCTGTTTTCCAAGCAAACGTGCGAATTAACTTTTCCGCATGAGTAGAAAGGGTATGTATAGGGAGACAGTAAGCCTGAGAACTGAGCCATCGGCCAAATCTAATGGAAAAGATAGGCAAGCAAAGAAAAGTAGGAAAGTTTTTTCCATCAAGTCGTCTGGTATCAAAAAGGTGGTTCATACTAAAAAATACAAAAATCAAACATCCCGAAGTAAAATTATAGTGGTCACGATTATCGACGTAACTATTACCTACAGCAGCATTACATCTTTTTGTTAAAGAAAAGCTAATCAAATCCCTCCAGGTTAGTAGTTTCATATGTAACACGTTACAATGGGCATGCAGTACGTTATCATCCAAACAAAATTGCAACATTAGCAAAACACGGCAGTTCAATTTGGTGAGAAAACGTACTCCAGTACATCAACATTGGTGTGTTGCACTGCTGAACAGGGATGATTAGAGGGCATCTGCACTGAATCGGCGCAAGCTTGCCTCATTGGAATTTAAACAGAAATGGGAGGGTTTTACACTATTTCTCAATACTTACAACAATCAAAAAAATTGGGTCCGGTAATTTTCTCCGTGGCTTGAAGGGTAGTTACTACGAGTGAAAAGTTCAAAAGATATTCAAAAGACAGGAAGACAAATGCGAATGTAACTACTGTAGAAGCGTAGCAATGCTATGTTTCCAATTTCAATCATAACCGTTTGTAACGCCACCAATGAGGGCAAAACAGTGAAGAAACACACCGCTCATTGACATTCCTCAACCAAATGCGATAGATACAAAAAGCAAGCGAGGATTATTTGAAGGTATAAAAATATATGTGAACAATAAATACTACTAGACTACTGATTCGTGATTCGGACTGCGGGCGATTACAATACTTACTTTAGAGGTTACGGGATTTGTAAAGAAGTAGTTCTATGGCGACACGTCTCCGGCTGACTTACTAAATATGCAACGAAGTCGGAACACTTGAAAATGCTCAAATCTACATTCTCTAGTTTCGTAACGTAATTCTAGAAGTACGTTTAAAGTTATTGTATGAAGCATAATTTAACGAAAAAATCAAGTTTCACTTACATTCAGGTAGATAAACTATATCTTTCTTACATAGGAAATTACACGAAAACGATTTAAAAAGAACAACATAAAACTAAGTACATTCTTACTATATATGATTTATTTGTAACGAGGCATCTAAAACGAGGCAATTGATTTACATAATCTCTAATTTCATGGCACGATGAAGATCTTAAGTAGCAGTAGTATTATGTTTTGTTTTATAATTATCAGGGAGATTGAGCTTCACAATAAAATGAGTGATGCGGCTAAGGTTGTACTGGAATGCAAGTGGGTACCGCTTGCGCCGCAAGAAACCTTCCAGTAAGCGTGAAATGAATGAATGTAAAAGGAGAGGGAATAATGAGACAATGTATTATTCTGTTTTCTTTCGTTGTGATTTGGTTTTGTTTTTTCTATGCTGTTTTCCTTTGCCATCTCCTTTCCCGTCTGATGAGTTGCATTCGTAGAATGTTACGAGTTTTTTCTTAGTTCAGTTTTAGAATGATCAAAGTAGTTTAGCTCATGTGTTGATTTCTTCTCGATAATATATTTTTTCTTATTTGTAATGTGTGAGATCATGAAGTTTTACGTAAGTTGAGATTCTTACCCCCTCCCCTCTCGTAGAAGATGTAGAATGAGAGTGTTTTAGTAATAGCTGTGGAAAGTGTAGTGGAGATGTAAACCCTCCATAGTATGAATTTATCACATAAGGTATGAATAATGCACATAGTAGTGACGGATTAGTTCAGGAGTTTGGCCAGATTCCTACATCACGAGTTATAAATGTTAAATGAACTTGGATCCCTGTTAAATGAACTTAGATCCCTCGAGAGGTTAAGTTATTGTGTTTAGAGTTAGTTTATTCCTCTCTCTACTTCAAGAGAGTGTGTTAGAGATAGGAGTAGTGTTAACCTAAACGGAGCTACAGCGAAGTCGTATAACGTACATGCTCTTAAAACGAAGTAACTCAAAACTCAGTAAAGCATTTAATAAGCATTGCGTAGCCGGAGTCGAGATAGAACACGACTGGCAAATCTCTACTCGAAAATTATAGATTACATTATTCTCCTACTTGGGGTTGTTCTGGAAGTGCTAAACGGAAAAAGGGCAAACAAAGTTCAGGGGCATAAATGAGAAAAGGATCGAAAAGAAGTGTTATCTCTAATTTTTAATAACGTTAACTCTTAATTGTAGAATATCTCATTCGCATTTCGTATCCCGGGATACCGTTACTTCGTTTACTTAAAAACACTACAAATTGCCTCGAAAATGGGAATTTGTGTGACGTAATAAAAGTAAATGTCATTTACACGAGAGTTAATAACTACCTCGGGCTTAACTCATGCATAAATCATATTCATTTTCATAGATGAATGGCCCGGTCATAAATTACCTATGCTATGATGCCAAGCTTGCCACTATATTGCAAACGGCCTAACAGTAACTCTTTAACATTTGTCTTGCTGAAAAATTTAATACTGTAAGGGCCTACGGTTTAAAAGGTTATTCGCTTACTTTGTATCAAATCACAAATGAAGAGTGGATATTGAGGCTTAAATGCATTTCCTTCGCTATTATTTTTTTACACATTGGTTTGACCACGCAACGCTCATCAGACTGAAACATGAAACTTCAAAAATGTAGTAAAAACTAGATTGGCAAATGGCCAGCGGGGAAGGTAAAATTCAATTCTACTCATCTTTGCTTAGCAAGAGGTACAATATTAGATTGGAACTGACTATTCGATAAAATTTCCGAATTTCCAAAATTTGTTAGTAATAGAATTCTCACTTATATTTCTTGAGTTCTTAACGCATGATCTCTGGTACTTATTGAAAAAAATTAAAATAAAGACCGTAAATTTTACTGTAGAAGAAAGTTACCCATACTTTTGATCGAGAGAAATGCTTTCATAAAATCTTAACCCCAGGTAAAAGATAACAAGTAAATATTGTTGATAATGGGATTTTGCCACGGCAGCAAAGAAAGCGAAATGCTGACGTAAGATGTCTACGCCATTTAACGTTTAAAAGGTTAGAGTGCAAACAGGCTAAAACGATTACTAGAACAAAATGATACCGCTCATGCTATTACAAAATTTTATAGGGCTCTACGAAAAGAAGCATTTCAAGCGGCATTACAAATTACTTGTCCCAGTATAAACTAAAGAGCTAAATAATTGACGTTATAATTTGACAGTATAGATAAATCAAAGAGAAGGTTGCCATTTTCTTGCTCAAGAGAAACAAGCATTGCAATTCAAGTTTAGTTACTGAATTTATTAAACCTAAAGTCTATTTACTACTTAAGAGTTATTTCACTGTAGTTTGCCACTTTACAAGGTGCTTCAAGCATCTCTACTCCTTGCTAAAGGTGTCGCTCTATTGGCTATAAAATACACTATTTAACACTAGAAATATCACAATGGCAATTTGTAAAGTTCGGTAATGCATATATAAGATTAACAATAAAAGAAGTGTTAGTAGGAAGCAAAGCCATTTCTACTTTAAATTGCACGAGCCAAACTTTATAAGAAAGAACTCTATATGCAGAGCTGGATTGAACAAAATCTATTCTTCATTTGATGTGAGAATTGAATATTCATTTCAAAGTATGAGATAGTGTGAATTTTGTAGAAGCACACTGCCGAATTATCAATAGTTTCAACATAACGACAACGTACCTAGGGAATTAACTAAAAAATT
>JADAQX010000184.1:0-73863 GCA_015476325.1 Cardiosporidium cionae | reverse complement strand
GGGGAGGGGGTGAGGAGGATCGCAAGGGAGAAGAATACCGTAAGGCAGGCAGTGAGGGTAACAAAACTGATGTATCTAGAGAGGGACCTTGACCCAGGAGAGATTCGGTGTGAGTAACCGGTTTCATGGGTGTGTGGCCGTTGATACAAGAAACCGTACCGACTGTATCTTCCACACGCGTGTCTGCTTCTGGCAGGGAGGCAATCGTATGCTGCATTTTATGAGCAAAGGATTGAAAATCCAAGTAAGAAATAAAGGAAGCGGGTTGAGACAAAGGGGACAGCTTGCCTGGAAGAATCATTGAGCGCCCAGAGGCTACAGGGGCCTCTTCAGCGGCGATGGAATCCCTCAAGGGATTTCCACACTTTGTAGAAGAAGGGATTTCTTTAGGGGCTGACACAGAGTCCACAGAGGGCAATGGAGGAGCCACGACAGAGCGATGTATATCCTTATCTTTTTTTAAGAGAGATAACAAGAAATGACCAATTTCTTGAGGAGCATCGGAGGAAGAAGGAAGCGAGTCTTCCGTATTTGGAAGAACTGCAGAGGCTGCAGGAAGGCCTCGTGATGCATTTTCTCCAAGAGTATGCCCACGCCGCATCGTAGACGTTACAGAAGATAAAACGGTGGGAGGCGCAAGCGTTTGTGGAGGCAAATTTCGTTCTTTCGTAGGAAGAGAAGAGGGCAAGGGGACCGTATAATGTGCAATATCATAGGTAGACATGACTCCAAATTTTTCAGCATTCAGTTTAAACATTTCTTCAACACTCCATCCAGAGGCGGATTCTTTCCCAAAGGTGGTTTCATTAAGGCTATCCTTTCCAGCACTGCCTCGACCCATGCCTCGAAGAGGATGCAGGCGTTGATAGCTCACTCCCAAATCATCAAAAGAGGCGTGGGCAGTTTTCTTGCCACGCCCTCTAAGCAGAACTTTTCCAGTGATCGCTGCAGAATTCTCACCCTGTAGATTGGATCCCCGTTTTTGCTTTGGCCCCATCATGCCACCCAGGCTACTGAGAAGGGCAGGTTCTCCATTCATATAGGAACCCAGCGCTCGCCGTCTTAAGGCTAACAAATGCTCGACATCGTGGTCATCAAAACTTCTTTGTCCAACATCCTTCAGACGCATGGCACACACACGTCCACCTCGACGGGAGGGCAAGCGAAATCCATTCGTATTTTGCACGTAATTCTGCGGGAGAAGCGCAGAACGTGGTTCGCCTCCATGGCTACCCATTGCGATATTTTTACCATTTTCTCGCATACCATTCGATAAACTGCTTCCATCGATGGCAGAGCCTCCGATAGGAATGGGATGGAGAAGTAAAGGGGGTTGAGATTTGCAATCTACTTTTGATAAAACATGTGCATCAGCATTTTGCAAATGTTGAAGGTATAACGATGGAATATTTGGAGGAATTTGATAACGAAAAGCAACAATATCCGATGGCGCATCTTCCACGGCTAAGCACCATCGGTGCTTACTCGAATTTTTGTTTAACAATTGCACCCATTCTCTCAGACAATTCACAAAAGGATTAACCTGCCAAAATTTTAGAGTTGCAGGTGGAGAGGGGGAGGCAGGGATAGGGGAAGGTGAAACCGAGTTCAATGTATCTACAGACGTCACAGCCGTTACGGATAACGTTTTATCCGCCTCAGCATCGCCACATATAGTCCAGCCAGGGAGAGTTTTCACTTCTATCCAACGAATATTTCCAATTTCTTTACGTTTTTTTGGAACAAACAGAGTGCTCTCTTTAATACCAGGAATTACAAATAGCTTTATAGGCTGCTCTTCCATAACGGTTTCGATAAAAACTTGCTCATCTATATAGGGAGAAATATCGACACCAATTTCTTCCCATATTTCTCTACAAGCACACACGCTATCCTCCTCCATTTCATCCACTTTTCCTCTTGGAAACATCCAGCTTCCACCTCTCCAGCCCTGAAATATATAGACAAAAAAAAAATAGACTCTTTCGGGAGAATAACAAGCGTGTAACCTTATTCTATAGTAAATCATCCTTAAATCTTTGTGGAGGCTTACTCCCTCACAGGGTAGTATTTCAAGCATAAATAACGCACAAGAGACCCCACAGTTCTACAGAGAGAAACAAGAGGATGAGAGAAGAGACCTACTTGAACCATCAAACATTTTTTGAGATCCCCATTTAACAAAATAGCGCCTCTAAGTGGAATTGTGCGGCAATAGCGGGACCAATTCCTCAAAAATACTTCATTTTGAGAAGGAGGAACAAATTTCTTCAAAACAGGACAATCGCTAGTAATTAAGAGGCCAAAATCTTTCAAAGATAATTTTGGTAACTTGTAAGCATTTCCTTCTCTCCATACATCTTCATACCACCAAAAAGCCTCTTGAATTTGAAAATAGAGATGAACATGATCTTTCAGTAAGGCATCAGGAAGTAATGTAATAAAGCGGCCATAACAATCAAGTAAAGCCGATTCCATAAGCTGTGGATCAGAAGCCAACTGTTTGAAGCCCTGGACGATCTCCGCTGAACGATCCTTGGGAGGGGTGTGGTGATCCATAGCCTCCACCATCATCGAATAAAATAAGAAGGAACTAAGCTAAAGAAAACTTTCTCAACGAATGCACTAAATAAAAAGCAAACTATTATTCATTTACTGAAGAAAACAATTCCCAGACAGGTAGCCTTATGCTCCATGACAGGCTATGTTAGGATAACTACTCAAAACTTTGGAAAACAAATATTTATCGCTGCTCAAGCAAAAGAATTATTTCACAGCCAAATACATAAACTCTGACCCTCTCTAGGATCAAAAGAAAACGTTAAAATGAAAAAAAGAGCTAAAATTAGAAAGGGAGTACAATGCGTGTAAATTTGATAAAGAAAATAACCAGAAACAATTAGTATTTCTTAAAATAGGATCTTGATACGAAACATGAGACATTAAATTATTTTATTCATAAAAAAGTATCACAGCGATAGCATGTATACAGAATTACATTTATCAAATCATTCCGTTGTTTACTTAGATACATCACTACTGTACAGTGGATACACAAAAGGGGTTCAATCTGAAGTCAATTCCCTACAAAAAGCTCTTAGAGAATAAAGATTTCAATCATTGCTGGAGACTTTGACCGAGTATTCCTTTTTTGTCTACATAATTAGAATTTTTTCAGTTACAACACGGTTTTAAATCGAAACAAAATATCTAATAGAACTGTACAAAGAATATCTTTCAAGTGATTATAGCTAGGCATTTTGAGGACCCAAAAGCTCAAACAAAATTCATGTATGATACAACCAGAACCTGTTAACCATCATTTAAGAAAAAAATTATCTAAAAGTGAAGACGAAGACTCTGATTATTGAGTGCATGCCTCTTTTTCATCAAAATAATCCAGCGGAAATGCTATCTATCAAGTAAAAAAAGATATTTTTTATTTCTAGCTGTGAAGAAAAGGGTTTGAAAATGGAAATACTGAAAACCTGTCATTCGGAAAGCTCCGGGTTAAAACTTTCCAGTAGCGTAAGAAATTCAAGAAACCAAGTCAGCTACCGTTTAAACAAGGAGGCCATGTACGCCACTATTCGATATAATTGGAAGGTAAAAATTGCCTTCCATATTATAGATATAGGACGAAGATGATAATTCATACAAAGTCACTGTCCAAACAAGATAACTCCGCCTCAAAAAAAAGAAATTTACAATCGGGTTAGATATATCACAACTCTTTATCGGTATTCAAAATAAAACCTTTTGCAAATAGACACTTGTTGCATATTTGGATTTTTAGAAAAAAGGAATACGGGAGAAGAGACGACGGTGTGATCGTAAAGAAAAACTACTTGGAAAGGACAAAAATCATTTAAATTTCTACAAAGAATGAAATTGAAGAAAATATAAACAATTCAAAAGTTCTTTTATCCTGATTGATTTCTCTTCTTCCGAAAAAGGACGTAAAGGCAACCATACAATCAGGTATTTATAGACCAAAAAAACTAAAAAACACAAATTCATTCGGTTCAGATGAAGAATTTCAACACGTTCATTGAGAGAGAAGGAAGTAAGGCGTACAAAAGGATTTTACAAAATGCAACGCAAAATAAAAATGCCAACCAATCCGTAAAGAATTACATATATATAGCATCTCGAAATGATACCGCCAAAAATTATTTAGCAGAAAAATCGCTCCTACTGTTTGTGCTTCAGTCAATTCATCTGCACGTGGTTAAACAGGGGGGAAGTGATCGCACAAGAGGCAGCGAAAATATGCGACAGCAGAAGTTCGCACTATTCGCACTCAATTTAAAGGTCAGCTCAAAATAGACGAGAAAACACAAGTCAATTGTTAAAAATTGCGTCTAAAATAGCTTTTTGTTTGATATTTCTTAACGTGAAGTGATGCTCGTAATAAAAGAAAATTTTCTCTTCGGTAAGAACATGCGAAGCTTGTTGTATTGAGCTTTTAATTGCTCAAAAATGAATGGAGAATGGGGGTCACTATTGCAGGGTAAGATAAACCAGCGAGGATGCTGACGGCGCAGGGAGCAGGCCATGGAGTACCAAAATCTAACTAGTGACTTACAAGAATTTCATATACACCAGTAAAGTAATGAGAGCGATTCTTTCCTTGTGTGGGGGTTATATTGCTGCTCCTCCAAGTCTTTGTACAAGCGCGAACTTGTGTGAAGTTTTTTTTCCGCTTTTATCCCTCCTTGCCTCCCGCTGATTTCTCTGGCTTTTCCATCTGGGGCTGTACGTCTACCACAAAATCGATAACCGAGAAAACAGCGGATGAAATCTTCCCTTACGTTTAGCGCTCTTATCCTAGCATTTTTCCTGTTTAATATTGATTAATACTTCGGTTGTTTCACAGCTGGTTCCATTTTGTTTCCTTCCAATGGTAAAGTAAAAGTTACGATGGTACAAGTCTCTGCCAAAAAAGTGGTAATTTTAAACCGGTTCTAAATTGTTTGCATGAATGGAATTTTATAAATAGAATTGACCGATGTATCTGAAGGTGTCTCAACACTAGCAAAGGTCATGATTGCTATCGTTGATATTTCAATAGTGAATGCGGTATTGCTTGTTCTTATTGGGAAATTTTTTCACTGTTTCCTCATTGATATAACTGAAAACTTGTACTATAAGTTTGTGAACAATAGGATTTGAATTACGTAAATATGCCATCTTGCATTCGTGGAGCTGCAATAAAATGGATGCTCCTAGCATTTCTATAAATATGTAAGTGAAGTGTAACAAATAAAATTGTAGTGTGCGCAACTAGTATAGGTAGAAGAATGACAAATAATATTAGGATAGGTAATTGTAGTGTGAAGGCTATACTTAATGTCTAAGTTAGGTAATTGTGCTGTGTGAGTAAGTAGTGTAGGAATAAGAGTGATATAAAATTATGATAGGTGTTAGAAATTAATTAGTATTCATATGGGAAGTAGTTGCGAAAATAGTAGTAGAAGTAGGAATTGCGGAATGACCTGGTTAGTATTGGGAAGTAGAGTGCGAGTCGATTAGGTCTGTATTTGAAGGCGCACAAAAACAGCTGGCATTTGACGAGCGACCACGAGCATACTCATAGAAGTAAATGCAGAAACTGGAGAGGGAGTGAGTCGGTTTAGTCTTTTTATTCTAGTCTTTTCTACTGACAAATGCTTATATAAAAATAGTGAAGAATAAAGTGATTTAATCCAACAATTCTACTATAACTTATCTTCGCATGTTTCATCTTTCAGTATTCCCTCGTTCAAATATTGCCAAACATTTCTAGTTCGTCTGTTCTTAAATTTATTCGTTTCTGATTGGAATTGTTTGTCGTAAGTTCTTTTCAATTGCTTATTTATTGCAGCATGTAAAAATCAACTCTCATTTAAACATAGGAGCTCATTTCTATAATTCGCTCATTCTAGGTTATTTCGGAGATCTAAAATTTCTCCACTTTCACACCGTCTAGTTCCGATATTTCATTCTCCTTCATCGATCACTTGTTGCGTCTGGCGCATGCTTGTTATATCTCTTTGGGTGTCGATTGTATTTGCGTGGACTCAAACATGCACCTAGTCGACTCGCTTAGTACCTAATAGTAATCGGAGATTGGTTACGTGATAACTAACTTAATACCTACCTAATTTTAAGTTAAGTATACTGCAATTATTTATTTGTTACACTCATCTAATTTAGAAAAAAGCACAGTATTTAAAATGCAATTATGATAAAAATATAAGTGACTATAATATAATAATAATAAAGGTACTCCGCGTTAATGTCACATTTCTCCTTCACAGTTTAAGTATTCCATCCTATATGAATACTTTTACTAAATTTCTGCTCAACAGAGCATGTCGACTTACATTGAAATAGAGATTTTACAGTTGTCTAATATGCAACAACTAATTTCTCCTATATTTTCAACTAATTACTTTGCAGCAAAAAGAGAGTTGGAACTCAGGAATTGTGTATTTTTTTTCGTTTCTTCTTGTTCTAACTAAAATTTGAGCCTCATGAATTTATGAAGCCGGAATAAAATCTCCCTGAATGAACACTACTACTATTTTCGCAACTACTTCCCATATGAATACTAATTAATTTCTAACACCTATCATAATTTTATATCACTCTTATTCCTACACTACTTACTCACACAGCACAATTACCTAACTTAGACATTAAGTATATCCTTCACACTACAATTACCTATCCTAATATTAATTATCATTCTTCTACCTATACTAGTTGCGCACACTACAATTTTATTTGTTACAGGGGAGAGTCAGTTTTATTCTTGTGGCATCTTTTTGTTTCATTGTTCGTAAGAATGCCTATTTTTATTAGACAATTTTGGTAAAAAGTATCTTCGTAGCTCGAGGCTACAATTGAATATTTTTCTTTAACTTTTGATATTGTTTTTACGACGGGAGTTTTAAAGCGCTGCTACCAGCACGAAGAAGATTATGTAGGATCTTCTACGTTGCGTAGATGTTAGCTTATTTATGTAAATATGCTTCTGCTGTGGATGGAAAGTTCGTTTTACGTGGAGCAGTATCTAAAATAAACATAAAAAAATTTGTGACGACAACTGATGTTAACAAGGCAGTAATATTTAAATTCATATAGGATGATTATTAAATAAGAATATTCATTTGTAGCCTCAAGCTGCGCAGATACGTTTTACCAAAAATGTCTAATAAAAATAGGCATTCTTAGGAACAATGCATCAAAAAATTGTCACAAGAATAAAAACTGGCTCCCTCTTATTCCGATACTTCATTCTCCTTCATCGATCATTTGTTACATCTGGGACATATTGGATGTTGGTAGTATTTGCGTGCACTCAAACACGCACCTATATTTCTCGATGCAATTGCCAATGGCTTGGACATTTACGCGTTATCTTAAGTAGATACTTTATCGTTCGTATATACCAACTAGTTGACAAAGCTTATGCGTAAAGCAAAATGATTTCATGTGAGGTTTTTGATACATGGCATTGGGTCCCAAATTGAGTTGGCGATTCTTGAGGTGGAAATAAGAAAATTCCTAAAATACTTTCTTAATCCTTCTCTGATTTATTAAAAGCGGACGTATTCGATCTTGCATCGATTACTCATTTTTTTCGAAGTGCTTCACAAAAGTGTATTATCATTTACTTGTAGAACTAAATATTAAAACTCACTGAGCATGAAAGAACAATTGAACTGAGGAAGGATAATGTTAGCGGAAACGGTCATTTGCTGTGATATCACTCACTCCTAAAAATAAATTTTGGAACATGGAGAAATACTGCCATTTAAGGAGAAAATAAGCCTCTTTTTATTTTATTAATTTTTCGAAAAACAAAAGCAGCAAGCTACGTGATTTATTTGCAGACCCCCATATTTTCTTCATCGTAGTATGTCGCCTAACGTAATCCAATGACTTCCTTCTCATGCGTATGGTGTATTGCCACGCAATTCCTCGCGACTGCAATATTCAAAAGCTAGGCTAGATAATCATGCAGCGAAGGTATCATTTTTTGAATTGCATGGCGGTCTTCTTTCAAATCGGATGAATAAAATACGGCCCTTTTTCATTGACATCAATTCAGCATTCACTTGGCAAGCACGTCAACTCGATGTAAAGAAATGATAAATACATGTGAGGCCAAGTTTTTAACACCGAAAACAATGAAGCGCTATTGTGGCATCTCCTAGAGTCTCAACGTGAATAGCTTATCAGATATCTTAAGTTTTCGGCCTTTTCAAAGCGCTCTCTCCCTCTAGTTGCCTTTGTACTGTTAATTCAGGTTGGTACATGTTTCGAATGTAACCTCCATGCTTGGCATAGCAGTATTAGGCTTGCGAGAAGAAAAAAGAAACTTCATGCCCCTTTCAAATGGAAAACTTTACTATACTGTTGGCTTTCTTTCTTTGCTGCCTATTTTGCGTATTTGGACGATTATTCCTTTGGGGATATCACCGGTATTATCGAAACAATGCTTATCAGAGCTCAGCAGCAAAGAAAAAGGATGATAATACTTTAATGCCGGTTAAGAGTGGCGTAAAAAGGCCCATTCGCATACTAATTGTTCTAGGATCAGGTGGGATATTCTCTATTATGTGCAGTAGGCATATTATGAAACGCTGTACGATTCTTAGCATCGGTTCTCAATAGGGAATGGATAAAGCATTTGCCATATACTGCCAAAGTATCCGAAACATTTGCATTCATTAACACTATTGTTGTAAATTATTTTAAGTATGGTGTTCCATCCTAATATAGGCTATCTCCACTCAATTAAATATGGTTTTGCCTGTATATTTCTTTATAGATGAATGAAACATTGTTTTGATGCAGGAGGGCACACAACAGAGATGACAAAATTGATTCAAGACTTTGATTTCTCTTTATTTGAGATGCACGTAGTCGTAGCCGGGTCAGATGCATCAAGTAAAAAGAGGTTTTTGCAACTTCTCTCCGCGCGACATAATACCACGGTACTGCCTTAACTTAATTTTCTAGCGGTATTTCCAACTTGCTGGTTATATCGCTTTTCATTAGAATGTCGTGAATTTTGTCGTATAAAGTAATTACACTTTTTGTGGTAATATTCCAATGTAAAGCAGTTAGAGCGAATCGAGTGGTATTCTACATTCTAAAGTATGACCAAATCTTTCTATTTTCGACAGTGCGCCTATTTATATTTTTCCTATTGCAGGAATCCGAAATGGAAGCTCATTTTATTTTTCATTCAATAATAAAATGCAGGCATGCTGGTCAATCTGCTGTATGTGCCATTATACCAACTATTTTATCGCTTTTCTCGGGTTCGAGAATTTTTTTAAAGGTCATTCCAGACCTGGTCAGTGCGCTAAATTCAACTAGCATTGATATTAGAATTTGTTTGTACAGTAGTGTCAATTTCCATTCATTGTTTCTCTTGACTTCAGATCATCGTTAATGGTCCTGGTACTTGCTTTCCGATATGTGTTTCATCATTTCTATATGAGGTAGTGTTCCCGTGTAGATTCATGCAAAAATTTAATGCTTCCATTTTCTCTACTGATGCACGTTTGTTATTTGATGTTTTATTATTGCTGCAGATCCTGCTTTTTAAGCATGTCAAGATTCTTTTTGTAGAGAGCTTTTGCCGTACCAAATATCTCTCTTTAACTGGGAGGTTATTGTACCCATTTGTTGACCGCTTCATAGTAATGTGGCCATATATGGCAACAAAGTATCCGCGGACAGAATATCTTGGAATACTCCTCTAAAGTTGCTCCTTAATTTACTTTTTAATGCAATTAAAATCAGTGGTAGAGATGTACATGCTGAAATGGAAAACAAAAATATAAAAGTATTGAAGAACTGAAGGTTAAATAAAAATTTCCTGATGGAAAAAATAGATATAGCTAGGGGGGGCGATGAATACTCTTAGCAAGGGATTGAGTAAGCGTAGTCTAGCAATTTTTTCTTATTATAACTCTCGACGATATAATTTGTCTTTAAGAGTGTTGGGGAGAGTGCTTTTGTGCCCGTTAAAGATGCCTGTCGCTTTATCAGAAATGTAATAACTCCAACAAACATTGGTAGATGGAAGTTATGGTTCTGTCTGAATTTTTGCTTGTTTCATTTGTATAGTTGATGTATAGGTAATTTTGTTTGAAATTGTTATTGCAATTTAAGCTATTTGATTTGTTTACACTGCCTTTTCGGTGTATTTTGAGCGCTCTTGTTACTAACACAAGTGTCTACATTGCGCTTTCCTTGCGGTTGCGTGTAATAACCTTTGCAAGCGCTCTTCTTATTCATTGAGACATGTTGCGTTTAACTGTATCTTGCAAACTTGGCTCTGTTTTTAGGTGCACTTGTTCGGCAGCAAGATGTGCGATTTGCATCTTTTGAACCACTATTATACCAATTGATCAATAATTGTCATACTTTTCGTGGAACTTCTGCACTATTTGGATAATATAAACTTAGCTTTCGCAAATTTTTCATTTCAACTGAAAAAAAGGAAGTAAAAGCGCTCCAATGGCAAGCTTCACAACAATCTGAAAGCGATTTTAACGAACTATGCTCAGTGGCCCGGGTTTCTTTTTTTGCAGCTTTTGCCGAGAGTTTTCATCCGGCTTTATCAATTGGAGATTAGCTCCTTTGCAAAAGAAAATGCGTATGCAATCCTTATGACACTTGTATGATTACTCGACTATTTAAATCATAGAATGCTTTCAGGGAAACCTGCAGAGTTAAGACAACTTTGCCTAATTCCGCCATAAAAACATTTCAGGCAGCCAATATATTCAAAGTTTTTTGATCGCTGACTCTGCGCGCACAGGAACACGGTAGGGATATTCTGACAAGGCATAAGTGCTACTAGATCAATTCAAATTTAGCAGCAGTAGGCACTGCTATTGTAGTAGAATGAATATCTTTGCCATATTTGTTTAATGCTACAAACTTGGCGCTTGCAATAGGTAGCAAGATATTTTTCATCTGTTGGTACAAAATAGGGATCAACACATAGTAGGAAAAGATCATCGATCATATTGGGAAGAAGGCATTGGAGCAGCGGGGAAGATTCATCGAGGCTTGGATTGCTATTTACCTCTAAAAGCCATACACTTCCAGTGACATCTATTAAAAAGTCAAATCTGTTTCCACATGGTACATTTAATATGCATTGACCAGCGCGATATTTCAAGTATTCCCCTCCCATGAAATGCCACATATGAGAATAACTGACCCATAAAGCTCGAAAGATTGAAAACGATTCCGTTTGTTGACTTTTCCAAGTACAGACAAAAAAGAAATTGCTATCAGTTCACGCATTTTAGGAAAGAGATGGTTGGTTACATCCAATTTCAGCTGTGGATATTCCGTATCTAGGCATTTCTGCAACTCTGCGAAGCTTAACTGATTGCCAAGTTCATAATTTCCTTAACATAATCGAAGAATTGTGAACAATCGGGAAGTACATTACTTCATTAAAATGACGAGTTTATTTAATACATGCATTGTTACCATAATTCGGTCCTTGCTTCTGGATTGCATTGTTTGTTAAATGTATGAACGGGTTTTCTGTTGAAAAATATTTATATTGACATATCTCGGATGTGGATATCAGCAAAACTTATTTGGAGTTATGTGCGTGCTTGTTCCAATAACCAATTAGGTCTATCATAGATATACTACTAGCAAAAGTATGTACTAAAACATGATTGTGTGTTTTTTTTTGGCACTATCTGGCTACCCGTATTGACAAGGTCAAAAGCCTCTGCTGCTGTTCGCACATATCCTTCGTTGTAAACGTATAGCTGCATGCTAGGAGTTAATGCAGCAAAAACTCGAACATCTACCAAGTAAATTTCACGTAAGAGATGGCAAAATGTTAAACGAAGTTTAACTGCTAACAGTCCAGAGTAGTTCATTATAAAATACCAAGCATCCCAAAGGGTCTTACCAAATTTTCTGTTTTTAATTAGTAAGGGATTTTCCAAGTATTTTTGAGCAACCCATTCGGTAACTCTTGCGTCAAAGGTATGAAGACGTTCCGAATGATTTTCTATATACCCATGTATTCTAGTTTTTCTTGTGTAAACGCCATCTGAGAAGTTGAGTAATGCATTCTGATAGTCCTGTTGTAGGAAAACGAAAATAATTTTGAAAATGGAAAACTGTATAGCTTATTCCTAGTGTGTAGAGTCCTATAAATTCACGTGCTTCCAGCAGAATAAAGATGAGCACCTTTTGTGATGTTATTCCACACTTGCTATAATTTTTCAGTTGGAGAACTTTTTTGTAACCACGTAGAAGCATAGGCTGTTCTTTTTTTGTTCCCTGGCAATTTTCCGCATCATTTCGCATACATTCAACTCCCCGGAGAGTTTGCTAGAGCAAATTCACAACGAAGAATGCTCAAATCATGTATTTTTCAAGAGATACGGACATGTAAAAACCTGCTCGATTTTCGCTAGCTACATATTAAAGCGAATGCAAAGCTATTAAGACTATTAACCAAAAGTATGCACTGTTTACTTTTGCGTATGTTCGCTATGCAGAAGTGAAACACGTACACTCATTTTTGAGATTTGATTGTGAAACAGTAAATTTCGCGCTTTTAATTGATCACAAGGAAGCCTAGCGAAAGATATTTCAGTATCACAAATTCTGCAATCTGTGTTGGCTGCTTCTGTCTCATTCTTGATGCTGGATGAAGATGTTATTGAACCTTGCGAAAGATCATTTTGGTTCTCTTTTTCACTGTTCTTAGTGTAATCTTGAGCTGGAATGAACTTCGTGGAGGTTGGCTGAGTACTACACCCTTGATGCTTTTTTTGTATTCCCTCAATGTTTGCGTGCTGTATGTGGTCCTCTAATTCGTTAATATTGCTGATAAGTCGGATTCCACGACCACGACTTAGTGAAGCAGGTTTCAAAATCCAAAGCTCGCGACCCCAGCAAGCTGGAACTTTTGTAATAATAGAAATAGCCTTCCCCTTTGTGCACGTAGACTTTAAGCCCGTGCATCTAGTTTTTGTACTTTGTATTTCTTTTTTGGTTTGAAGCCGCCCAGAACTCCTCATACAGGAAAAATATGGATACGGAACTGACTGTCCAGGGTTAGTCTGACAGTTTAAGTAAAGAGTATGCAACCCAACAAAAGTTTTAGTAGAGGGGATGCAGCTGGATCACCTGAGCTGTAGATTATTTAATCCGTTATCCAGAATTAAAAATGTCTTAACTATCCAAGCTTTATTGCAAGAAATTTAGCGACTGTACAATACCATCTCTATTTGCCGCAGATTATCGATCAAAAATAAGTGCATCCCCAATTACCACCTCTCTGAAATTACCTTCTGCATTCTTTTGAAGAGACCCAGAAATTTTTTATAATCGAGAGGGCAAAAATTGTAGTGTAGCCTTGCAAAGAGCAGGCAGGTCAAAGGAATAAATGAAAACACGTCAAGATTATTTTTCTGTAGAATATAAACATGTCAGTAATGGATGCTTCCTTATACGTTCTTACAGGTTGTATTATTTTAATTAGCAATTGGCAATGCACTCGTTTCAAAACGCAACTAATGCTAGTGCTTCATTGACATACCAGGGAATATTGTATTAAGTTGAGTAGTAGTTTACTCTTGCTACATAATTCAAAGCTCCCATCGAAGCGGTTAACGAGCTGTTGAGATGAAAGACAGTTCCATTTTATTCTGTTACTACTTTGGACCCATTGTAGATTGCTATTATCACATTTTTCTGCCGTTTCAACTTTCCACCTGAAAACATAAAATATCACTTTTTTGCAACCGGTTGCGACAAATGGAAGAGCAGTGTTCAATTATTCATTTTTTTCTTTTAACACAAGCAATATGTGGTTTTTTTTACCAAGGACGAGTTTTTGTTAATACTTGAATTATGAGACTATGGTTATTTCCTTTTCCAATATTGCACTGCATGTACAAAATGAATCAATTTCAGACAGCCAAATTAGTAATCGCCGAATATGTAAAATCGATTATCTGCACAGCTTTCATATTATGGTGACTTATTGTTACTGTAGCAAAGTTCATATTTGATAAAATGTTGCAGGCAGTATTACTAAGAATTTGTTTTTTCCATTCTTATTAGAAGGCAGTCTCATAGGCTTTATTCTGACTATATCATGCAAACATTTTCTGTTCATGTGTTCTTCCCGTTGCCATTGTGTAACCTACAGAGACATTATGAGACGCAGATTGAACTATATTTGAAACAACCTAGCTTCTCTCGTAAGAAACCTCAGCATTGAAAGTAGAGAAATTCATCTTTTTTATGTGAGCATTTGCAAACATCTCAAAATATTGACATAGTGTGCATAATCCAATCAATTAATTCTCAAAAGTGCACTTAACGCTTTTTGCACGTAGAAATTTCTATTTAGTATAGATCCAAGCATTTTAATTACCGAAGGAAACGGAGGAAAGCATTTCCGTGAAACTTTTCTATTTTCATGGTAGCCTCCCGAGGCTGCTCTCGGCAGTGGTATTTGTGAAGGTGACAAGAAGAATGACTCGTGCTCTTTGTCCCGCGCTATATACTTTTTGATTTTTTTTGAAGCCATTATCTTGCTTAGAAAAGTGCCATAAATTAGAGCAGATTTCCAATGCTCATTAAGTTAAGCGAAACAGCTATTGAAAAACAGGGCTGCTAGAGCAGTATTAACGAATTTCTGACACGCTTGTTCCTAACTACATTGAATTGCAGAGAATTTATTGTATGCTGCACGCATCATTGCTCTTCGAATCATTTCAAACTTGCCGAAGATGCATTACGTTTCACTGATGAATTTGCAATATTGCCTATGATGTAGATATTCGGAATAAAAAGTTGATATTTCTAAAGTACTTTCCATGAGCAGCTTCATTCATTTTGCACCAAATTGTCAGCAGCAAAGAACATAACGCAGAACAGAATTTTTCATAAGCTGACCTGTTCCATTCCATCTCCGCTGCGGGGTCTATTTAACGAAGTTTGATATATTCATTCTAGCAGCAGTCACCGCGACCCACATTCCACTTTCGAAAAAACGTATTGATATTGATGGAAGGTTGCCAATTTTTATTCTTTTACAATTTTAAATTGAATCGTCACAACCGAAAATCCAAGAATAAGTCACAAAATCAATCATTGAATCTATAACTTTTATATCACATCGATGCATGACATATCAAATGCTCCTTCGCGCTTAGAGCTCTAGCTTCTGAGCAAATTGAGATTAGGTCTTCCTTATTAGAGTTTGTACTGCTTGACTTATTTGGCTTAATCTCAACAATGATGCCATGAAATAGAAAATTTAACGGGTTTTAGTAGCCATACAACGAGAATCTTAGCAACAATAAATTATAACAGGTTGGCATCGATTTCTTTTAATGATGTATTCTCTCGTATCATAGTTCGTCAAGAGAGCGCCAAATTCTAAGTTGTATCATCAACATGAAAGATCACGAAACGTGCTACTAAACGGATAAAATGCTTTAGGAAGAATAAAAAAGCACCTATGCTTCATATTTTTTCCACGCAGGAAAGCATTAAAATAATAAGATCGCTGTGCTGGACAGCATTTTGGGATTCCAGCATTTTATAATCATGTTCATATTATGTAAGGTTTATCAAATAATTATTTCACTATAAGACTGAGATAAACGACAGGACAGCGATACATGAAGGTACAGAGCGGTAGTGCGGTACAAAATTTTAATGAGAAAACAGCAATACTGCAGTAGAGACGGTGTGGTAGATATTGGCCAGCTAAGAAGTGCGAATATAAGAAATCACATAAATTGTGGTTTTAGGATGTTAGCAAATGGAAGAAGCATTAATGATGGCAAAAACAAAGGTAAACACTACTGAAAATATTTAATATCTTAGATAGGCACACTGGAGAGTACATAAAAACACATGTCTTATTTGTGCAAGCAAAAAGAGTAGGTACGTTGCTTCCAACTAGAAGCTGACAAACCACAAAACATACATAGCGACATCAACTGTGAGAGATATCGCTACAAAATAAAACTCGTAACCTTATAGAAAACATTCCTTTGCGACCGGTTTATAGTAAATGGAAGAAAGGAGGTAGATTATAATATGAATAGTTCTTATGCGTTTTATTGAAAAATTCCAATTCATTTCATAGACGAATTAAGACAAGAAGCAGTACGCGCACAAGGTGTGCCAGCCATTCTTTCTAAAATCGGAACTCCACTATTCCTACAATTACAATGAAAAAGCATAAATTTTAAGTCAGAAGTTTTGATCATAAATAAACAAAAGAAAAGCATGACATTAACACGAAGATCACCACAACTGACCTGCAGAAGTGCTGTAAAAACATCCCTTTGAGGGGGTATAGTTAACGGAACTGATATCGAGGGAATTTACCTTGTCGTGAATGACATAAAAAACGAACTAACGATGAGATAGACAATAAAAGCATGCATATTAAAAAGCACGCATAGGGTTACAAACATTTATCTAAATAAAAAGCATAGAAACACGCAATGAGTATGAAACAACAATTATACTGGAACTAGGAAAATTCTTGCTTTTAGTGGATAGCGACACTGCATAAATTTACCCGAAGACCTGACATAGCCCAATCGTTTGACGTAAAAAATACTTCAGCATAATAGCTGCAGAAGGAACAGAAATCCAATTAACACCCGCATACAAATATTAAACTCCTGTTATGCTATTTGAAAAACCATCTCATCAGGGAAAAAAATAAAATTCCACGTGAAAAACTACCAGTTTAATAAAAAGACAACACAACGCACAACAAAAACAGCGTTAGTCTCTCAGATTAACCGTGTTCCAGACAAGCATTTGCTAGAGATAGAGGATTCTTGTCGAGATTCCAACGAAACCTGAACAGAGCCTCCACAAAGTTAATGACACTGCTTACGCAATCTATATAATTTGCATCGTCGAGTATTATAGTACATTTAACAAATTAAGACAGGCTGTGCTGGAAAAACACTCATTGTTTTGAAGAAAATAAAAAATAAATATTAACGTACAAATGCAACATAGAATAACACTTACAGTTCCTTCAGCGGGGACTGCTCCCATTGTCTGTGATAATTTTCCAATGCTCCAAAACACTGTCTATTCAAGGATAGGAAAAACGAACACAAATCAGGGGTACATAGAGCAAACCACTACAAAGGCAGTATTAAGAAACCAAAAGAAAAGCTCGGAATACCGTAAATCTAGGTATTTAACGTAAATGAATAACTAAAAATAGATTAGATAAATTTCAAGCAAAACAAATTTATGAATGGAAAACCATAACAATAGAAGAAATTATGTTAAAATGCACACATGATTCTTTGACTACCTTGTCTTGCACATTAAATGTAGTAGTCCCAACTGATGAGGTTATGGTGCTATCTGTTACAAAGCTGTAGCAGAAATGGTAACAATAAGCGATAAGAAAGTAAACACACGCAAAGACTTAAATCTACAAATCGTAGCTTTTATTCACCCGATGCATCTATAGAATCAACAAAAATCTCTCTCGTTCCACACAACTGTCAATCTTTACATAGTGAACTATAAACTCTAACCAATAGAAAAAGATTTCCACAACATATCTATACTAATCAAGTCTTGTGACAGAAGGGGAACAGTGCAAACTGTGCCATCCTCAACAGAAGTATTACCTAGGCAGATGAATGCGTATAGCCACATCTTCCAAATCACAAGTAGCTTTTTGTGTTGTATCAAGTCTACCAGCGCGATAATTTCGGGAGACGACGAATTGTGCTGCTGCGGAATTCTTCAAGTAAACACATAGAAAGTGAAGCAAATAAAAATAGTATCACTTTTTAGAATAGAGTCAAACTGTTAAAATAGTATCTATAAAGATATATTTAACATCTATTACGAGAAACAAAAAAACAAGATTTGACAACACAACGGGGATATGTTTCATGCCTTAACGTTATGCTTCAGCCGTTTTAGTGACTTTCAGAACTCACTTTGATAGTAGAAGAGCTCAAGGAACCACGTAAAAGAACAGGAGGTGGTAATTTAACATTGGGAATCCTGAAAAATAACCCAAAATACATGTTTTTACTATGTGGTACCATCAGTTGTAAATATTTACGTGAATAAAATGCGTGTCCAAACCTCAAACACGGTCAAAATCTATTATGTATGTATAATGAACAAGGAGGCAACAAAAAGGGAAGTCACTAATTCATAAGAGAGCAACGCAAAGGCCAGGAATATAGTTCCATTTTCGCTTGGAATTTCTTTGCATCAAAAATACGTATGCAACTATTATAAAACAAATACAAGCTGTAGATAAATAGCATGTTATGACCAAGACACTGTGCAAAACAAGTAACTTACCAATAGGAAGCAAGTGAAAATCTACCCTCTGGTGGGCAGAAGCATATACTGTTATCTCTTTCAAAGCGTTGCATACTAAAAACACCAAGTCAAAATGAAACGAAGCATACGATATCCAAAGCGGGTACGAAATGAGTTAGGAATGGTTGTCTAATTTAGAAAAAATGTTTTTAAGTATTTAAAAATATCCAACACAGCCATTGTGCTTGTAAATACACCTCTCATGGGTAGAATAATAGAAAAATAGCATCCCTCCCACACTTTTATAAACGTTGGAAGAAATCATGCCAGAAAGATATCCAAGAGTATTTCATCTATATACAAATAAGTCACAGAGCGGCTTCTATCCATAAAACTACGGAACATACAGAAAATTCTATCATAAAGAGGATAACTTTGAATGGCTGACAAAACAATTTCCATACGCTATACATAAAAAGCCTCATCGCAAGCCATCCAATGCATGCAAACCGCCACCCTCACCGGCTTTGGTCAATAAAATTTTACAGAGTTACCAAGCACAGAGAGGATTGCATACACATAAATTCATATAATTTTCTGATAAAACTAAGGCAGCCACTGATAACAACAAAGAGGGTAAAATGGTTACTGGAATAAGAAGCGCAACTGTACTCCGCTTACCGCACACAGGAATGTAAGGCAGCATCTGCCACAAGAGTGGGATCACGTAAAGTGAGACGCAATTCTGGAGTCTCACTCAGCTTTAAAAAAGCAAAAATATAAAAGATCATAAAATAACCTCAAATCAAAACGTATAGAGAAGTCAAAACAAATTTTTCTTGTCAAGAAGCACAGGAATGGACGTTATTATAGGTAGAAATGGCTATAAAAGTATGAGAGAATCCTTTAATTAATAAAGTGTGCAAGAGGTGAGATACATACATGGCTTTGAACTTGTATTTCACCGCTGATAGAGCCATTCAATACTTTTCCATCTCTGTAGAATGTACAGAAAAAGTGTAGAGGATAGTAACCTACCCACAGTGTTAAATTGAATGCGATTGCTAAGCTAAAAGTATCAAAGAGGCATCGTATTTTTCGTATCACTCATAGTATGAAAGCCACAAGGAAAAATTTTAACACACACTCTTAGAGGCAAACCTGTCCAAACAGCAGTTAAACTTCTCCAAAACGTCAATAAGGACTTCGTTCTCTGAATAAAAATAACATTTCAGGACCTTATATATTCGTCTGCTCTTTCAATACGTCAAATTTAATACAGAAGAGAAATTTCGAACGGTTAGAGTTTTTAAATATGTAATAAGACACTAAACAAAAATTCAAATTTCAACAAAGAGAGTAAACTCTGCAAAGAATTCTTTATTTGCATGCTTTCCAAGAAAATCTCACTAGAGTAGGAAGCAGATCCTCGCCTCCACCAGGTATCACTGCCACTTCCACTGATTCCGCTGCCAGTTCCATAACCGCTGCCTACACCCATACCTTCTCCAATACCATTGAGATTTATAACAGAATCTGGAGAAGCTATATCCATCGTTCCTTTGGCCAAACCAAAGGAAGAAGCTAGATTGGATAGCATTTTTGTAGGACCTCCTGAGACCTGTAGGAGGTGCCATTCATCTACTCACTTTTTATGACTCTCTAAAGACTCACTTGGAAATAAAGAGAATAATACAATAAAAAGTTCTTACTAATAATAAAATCTGCGTTATCTCCCTATCACATCAAATATTACCACATCAATAAATTCATGCGTTTGATAAAAACGAGGATAAAAGTAGCCATTTTTACATCTGTGTACGTTATGACTATCGATTCTCATAAACATGTTTTTTGAGCTCCATATACACCAAATATATACGATTAAAAACTTTGCAAGGTTTTACGGCTAGCCTATCACCTCTCTCTCTATATACAGTTTAAGACTGTCTCAACGTCATGTTAACTCGTGACAAAAAGAACAAGAAATCGTTAGGCAAAACAACGAGAGCATACGCCAATGTAAGTTACCACGAATACACATGTATTTCACTTATATAGTAGAAGGAAAAAAAGTAATGACATCAGGACTCTTGTAAGAATAAAAAATTACAAAACGATAAGAGGGGCATAGACTAAATCTCATTTTACCAAGGCCTTTGCCAGGTTCATAGTCGTAAAAGGTTGAATAATCATTCCTAAGATATTGGGTTCCATTGAAGAGGGGAGTCCACTATCAAACATTTCACTCAGTAGCTGAAAACAAAATAAAAATATTCGAAGCCCTTGCAAAACTCTTTTTAATCTATTTCATATCAAAATAAACACCAGTAACCGAGATATAAAGAACTATAAGCCACATCCTTTCCCTTTGAGTATAAAGGGGATGCTACGAATGAGACGGTGTGCGACTGCAAACGCTCTGTCATTAGAATCAACATGTATTCTTAGGATTTCTATAACCCTTCATAAAACACTCCAAAATATAGTTTCTCCTCTAGAAGCAAGCTCAGCGATGATATACATGTTTGAGTAAGCAAAATTCCTTCCATCCACTTTTTTGGCATTGAAGAACATTTCATAAAATTATCACTTTGAAGGGTGTTTCGTAGACCCTTTAAACTTAAATAGAAGACAGCCTACACAATAAACTGGACTAGCTGACCAAGTGTAGAGTAGAAAAATGGGTTCTAAATAAATCTTCGCCAAAATCATTAAATTGAGATTTTATCACTGCAATGAAGGTACTAAGCTGTTCCAAAATAAGGAAAGAATGAACCTGCAAAAAGAAACGAAGCAAATTCAAACAGAAAGATGAACAAATGGGTTGCTTAGAATACGAATAACAAGAATTTCACTGCTCAGCTTCTCAAAAATGCTCTACAGGCCCACTGGATACAATAATTAGGCACTTCTGTTAGAGAAAAATAGAATGCAAAGGAATCCACACAGGATCTCCCTTAAACATTCTTTTTACAAAATGAAATACTTCCTACCGTGATATAAGAAAAGAGAGTAGTATAAACGATATACCAGAGTCATTTTACACAAAGCATGTAAAAATCGTTTAACACAGCGTACAAATAAAGATCCAATACATTAAAAAAAAATTTATTGAAAAGGAAATACGTTCTCTATAAAATTTTTTTTAATTCAAGCATAGAGATTTTTTTCTTAAACTTAAAAATAAAAAGGCGTTAACCCATATACTATTGAAAAATCCCTCCTGGCATAAAGACACATAGGCATGATTTTATGCGTGATAACAGTCATGAATATAGAAATAAATACGGTCATCACCCAAAAAATTAATGAGATAGGCAAAAAGGTTAACATAGCCTCATCGTAAATTCATGGGTACTAGGGAAGTTACTTTAAGAAGTAAACGATGGTTCTCATAAAAAAAAATGGGAGGAGAAGCACCAAAATCTCTCACATATACCTCAGAGGTGACAACAGCAATAAAAACAAGGTCACTATCCCATATATTTATCAACACATAAGCACTGTCACTATGAACAACTGTAGGAAGCGACTTCGGATTCATTGAATCTTGCAGATGTTCAATAATGGGCTTGCAGCAACTACGTGGGATACATCTATTAAAATGTTTCTCCATCATAAAGCTCCTGTAGAGATAAGATAAAAGGAAAATAAATGCAATTTTAGCAAAATCTCGTTCAATCTGCCTTGTCATTTTCACATACGACGTTAAGGGAAAAATAAAGGCATCACTTCTGTCTATCAGAGAGTAGAGAGTGACAAAAATAATTTAAACAAGAAGGAAAAACACAAAAAGGATCACCCATTCACACCTTGAAATATCTGTGCGGATGGATGCAGGTTAGAAGCTAGGAGTTAAGTACAAACTCTAAAGGGGTGAAGTTGCTCAGAGTAGAAAGCATTTAAGAAACATTTTTGAAAATAGAAAATGTGTGGTGCTCCATTCTAAAAAAAAGTTGGCTAGGTTTCTTCTACTGATAAATAGATCGGAAAATAACGTCTCACAAAAAGTATATCCACACCAGAGTATTCAATTCTGTGACCAGTCAAGATATCAATGCACTCAGCGGGTACCCAAATTGAACAAGATCGTCATTGGACTATCTTTCAAACCGAAAATTGTATAACCGCTCTAGCGTGTTATGATAAACAACACGAAAAAACAGAAACTGTCATATCAAGCTGAGTATACAAATATGGAATCTTTAGCAATTCCACATTTTATTAAGCTAGTAAGAGGAAGAAAATCAGTAATTAGGAAGGAGAGCAGTATTTTTGCAAGATTATTCAGATACAAGCAAACGTTGCATGTATTTTTTAAGGAATGCTTGAATTACACAGCAGCCCTTAGGGTTGTTGTAGAAATGCGGAATGTTTCAAGCAGCTGAACTACATCTGATTACATTATTGGCCATAAAGAGCAACGCACTCAAAGACAGAACAAAGTATTAATCCATTCCCTTTCAATAATGGGACAGTATTATAAGAATACTGTGTCATGGAGGGTAGGCACCATGAAATTATTTTATTCAATTCGAGAAAGCGAAGATAAAGAAATAAAGACTTACCCAGCACTATTTAGCACAAAAAGCGAATTCATGTCGAATTTTCCTTGGATAATTAACTTCAAGTTGTATGCAAAGGCGAGTCTGTTAGCTCCTACAGGCGACAAACAGCATAGAATGGAAACACAAAGTTTCTGCTACTGTCTTTGGTTTGCTCTAACTGAAAGGAATGTGGCTTGACTTCGTAAAGAAGCTAATTTATGTACGTAGAGAAAATGCAAGCTTTGTGGAAAGCAATGCAAGCATGCTCGATTGTACAACCTCTCCACTAGCTGCAATACGAGAATAGTCTTTCTTTTATCCTCACAGTGTCAACTATGCAGAAGATCTTTTGAAAAATAGCAGCATGTGCTTGACGGAGTACTACGTGTCCACGACCAATTACGCCACAAACGTTTCTGAATAACCGTAATCTTCAGCGAAGGGCAATCATAGTACATCTTTGAGTTGCTTTAAGTTTGCTTAAGGGGTTACTATAGCGGATCAATACGCACGATTTTTGAAAAACAAGTGAAGTATCTCCCATCGCACATTCTTCAATGCGCAGAGCATGCAAAAGGTTTAAAAAAAAACTCCCCTTTTTCTTATGCAGAAATCTGACGTGTTTATTTCATGTAAACTCCTTTAGTCAATTTGAAGTCACGAGACTCGTAAAAGTAAGAATACCGAAACATTCTTTAAAAAGCGCAATTCAAATTCAGCGACTATTATGCCCAATTCTACTCTCGGTTCAAGTTTTTTCAGCCTCTCGAGAGATTTTGAACTAACGGATGTAAAATATATTTATACGTCAAGTGCAAAATTTTAATATAATGGAATGTTTAGTTTATTGAACTGCGGAGAATCTTACAGCATTATAGGAACTTTTCTCGGTACCATCTTATAAGTTTTGCTACCACGTATGTCACCAATTCATGTACCCTGTATCCGCTCCTTTTCTTTTTTCAACGGAATACTGAAAAAACGTCTAAAGCAATTTACTCCTAAGGAATGGAATAGCGCACTCGCTGTTCATCCTACTGTGGTATTTTTTCATAGTCATCCTTTCTTTACCCTTCCTCTCCAGCAAAATGATTTAGCTGTAAATCATTTCGCTGCTGAAATAACATAGACCAAGAAATTGGAACAAAAGATAGAGCCAGCTGGTAGGTAAAGTACTTCTTTTTACCTTAATCACTAATATGCTTATATTGTTTTTGAATAAAGAACATTTACAATTTGATTTTGTGTAAACGTGTAGTCACCATAGTGTTTAAGTTAGGACCGCAAGGAAAACGGATACAAATTCAACGTGCTTTCAGTTTCAGTAAAGACCTATATTCTATATTATTCAACCCTTTTAAAATCATTTTTGCGCTTTCATCCCTTGTTATCTTGCAGGCAACAGCATAATTTTTACACATTGAGCATAACCGAACGGATTGTACATATTCTAGATAGGCAGAAAGTAGAAAGTTCGTGTGTAAACTACTTTCAGTTTAGTGGTAGAATACACACACTAGGGCAGATGTCGAACACATGCATCTCATTTTAACGAATAAATCTTTTTCCGGGGGTAGCTCGATGCACTTTCTCTTCGTCACTTGAAATAAAAATTTATCAAAAATATTGTATGGAATTAAGTGTATGCAATACTTAATCAAACCCAATTACTTGGAAATGCAGCCTTTGGAAATTCCTTTTTATAAAGGGATTACAATGATTGCGTGATTCATTATCCCCTATTCCGTGTGACTTATTAATCAAAAAAAAATTTTGACACTAAATTTATGCACTTATTTTTAACAATTAGGTAGAGTTGTTGAGACGGCACATAACGGTGATTAGACAACAATATCATCATAAACAGAGAAACATCAGATTCAATTTTCGTTGATTCAAGCATCCGATGCTCATCGAGCAACAATATCAAATTCTGCAGTATACATATCGGAGTCTGTTGCAGAGAATGGAGAACTATTTATTCCTATCCGGACACGCTGTCCAGGCAACATGGGACCAACTCCACTAGGGGTCCCTGTGTGCATCGGGCAAACGAAGGTAAAACAAATCAAACTGCAAATTTGATTCATGAGACTGTTTTATGGCATCTCATTTCCTAATGAAAAGGTTAACTAGCATATTTTCTACGCAAATACTAATATTCTCGTAAAGAAAAAGATGTTTTTCACCCCACATGTAGTAATCCCCAAACAGTGTAATAAACTTCATCAAATGAAAAAAATCATTGAAATGGAGTGATGATTATAATTTGAGTTACCTGTTAGTACAATATCACCAGGATATAAGGTTATATGTTTACTAATGTACGCAAGCAGATCTGGAATCTGTAAAAAATGCAAAAAAGCAAACAAACTAAATGCAGGGACTTTTTAATTGCTGCTTATACAGGTGGCTCTGGATCATATAAAGCGAATTCATAAAAGTATAGTTTTGAAATGTAATAGGTGATATTTAAGGAGATCAATTTCGCCCTCAACAAACCTTGAATATTAAGTCTTTAATGTTGCCCTTCTGCTGGATTTTCCCATCAAGATCCAACCATATTTCTGCATCATACAAACTTCGAATATCATACATTTTCGAACGCATGTTCAAAGATTAAGGTTGCAATAGTGTAAATCTATGCTTCGCATTTCCTTTAAAAAACTGATATTGCAATATGCAGGTTATTAATTCCGGTTCATAAAAAAGCAGAAGGCTCAAAAACGAAGTGCATATCACCAGTATTATTAACATCAATTTTTTGCGGGGGCACAATAGTTTCCATAATAGGAGCAAATCCATCTTGACATTTTGATAAAGTCCACGGCCATCCTTTCGATTTTTCAACCTTTTGTATTTCTCTAGCCGTGACATCAATTGCAACAGTGTAACCTTTTCGAGGCATAAAACACATCCACGTAGAAAATTAGTCACGTCATACGATCCAAGCGAATACGCTGCTATACGAAGAAGTCTATAAAAACGTAAATCTACGATGGTACACAAAATTACAAGTGCTTTGGCATACTTGGTCTCCACAAGAATGAAAGTAGCATGCTTAAACCTAATGTGCACATCCGTTGATTACATACCCTACTTTGATAACCATACCTTTAACAAAATCCAATGCCTTTTCTGAGGTAATATTTTTCATCTCCTTGTTAATGCACACAGCTAGTTCAACTTCATGATGAATTTCACCTGCAAATATACAAAAGAATCTCACATTACATCAGCGTTTTGTGAATATATAGGCAATAAATGCATTGCATGACAAGAGGCTTCACGATCTCAGGGCGATGGCACCAAAACGTCAACTCGTGACATCGCCTCTAAATTACATCATCAAAAGCATACGCCATATGATAGCACAAAATACAGTAAGCAGTAAATGCAGAAACTACACGAAGAGATCTACTCGTTGTTGCATGAAGTTACTTATTATATAAAGCTTACCAACATCAGTTGGAATTGCTAGAGGCAATGAGGCAAAAGTTAGAGCCGATCCTGGCTTCACAAAAAGTAAAGGCACTTCCGGTATAGGACTTCCCATTTCTTCGCAGTGTGTTCTGTAATTTTGTCCAACGCATACCACCTTCGTACCTTTAGTATCGAAAAAATTTGAAGCCATCAGGAGTTCCTTAATTAGCATTATGAAAACTGGAGATGAACGGAAAAGTGCTACAAACAAGAGTAAAACTCCCCTTCACTGCAGTTTTTCAAAAATTTTGCATTTCGGCAAATATCTCCTTGCTGAGTTTTCAAAACATGTAGAATGATTTATTTCCATGAACGCATGAACCAAGAAAACGAACAACGGCTTCAGTGCTGCACCAGTGCGTAATTATAGAAGCAAGATAAATGCCACAGCAGCAGCTGTGCAACTATTTTGGGCAACACGTGTTGCTGTCTGTGCACATATTGAAATTTGGGGCGCTTGTATCTTCTTGTTTGAAATGACTGCTGCAAAGTTATTCTGTTTGTCACCCGATTGGCGATATGCAGTGAAATATACAGACTATACTAGCAAAGACAGTGGACTTATTATATTCAAATTTATGGTCTTTCTATAGTTAAGTTTGTCTACAAAAATTCATTTTTAAATGCGCCGATGAAACACGTTTCTAATTTAAGTTTATTAATCAATAACCTATCCTATTGGCTCGCACTAGAGATTAGCGAGATATTTACCATAGACAAACTTTTGAAACTAAGTAATTTCTAAAAATCATTGTGTTCAGAGGGAACTTGACAGAGAATTGATAAGTAATGAAAATAAATTTATTGCGCCACCTAAAAAACAACTATAACTTAAAACAAGTTATTTTAAGAAAATGGGATAAAATTTAACACCGAGAAGTCACATTTTCACAGTATTTTGAACATCATTTCGCTATTTATAAAAACTTAGTAATGCTGCACATGTTCTACTAGCTTTTATTGAATGCTTTACAAATCAATTTGTTGTAGGCTCATCTTATTTTGTAAAATATAAACCCAAAATGGATGTTTATTTATTTTACCACAGGGTAAGAAATATCTTCCAAGATACCACATTCCCCATTAGGATCCTGAAAGTTTAAATTACAAGGAGTTAATGGAAATTAAACGACCAGTTAAAATTGAATAGTTTTTCCATTTTAATTATATTCATGTACAGAAATATAGTACCTTTGATTTTCGTGCAAGTCTAATATATCCATTTTCGCCCCAGCCAGCACCCCACGAATTTTTCACGATCCAGTAGTCTTCACCACTAGCTTTATCCGTACCGTATCCAACAGCAAGGACAGCATGATCAAGAGCATCTTCACATGGAATATCAAGAATTCCACCACTATAAAACCTGAAAGCCGATCCACCACCGTCAACAGCAACTGCTGCTGGTCCACGCAGAGCTATTGTAGCAATTAAAGCAGAAGGATTTTGAGCTTGCACACCCTAAAATAAATTTGGGCACAAAACATAAAGAAATTTGTCCTATGAAAATAGAATGGGGGCGGACTATCACTATTTTTAACTTAATAAAGTGCTTTACTATTGCTCTATTACGTAATACCTTGAATCCGCTTATAGGAGCCACATCGTGGCACGATGATTGTTGGCAACTCTGATCGTGAGCCAAGTAAGGATAATCAGATTCAGTGCAAAGTCCATGGTCTTGAATAACATATGTAAATGCTGCTTGCATTTCTCCTCCGCTGCATCCCTGATTCCCATCGTTATTAGAACAATCCACAAGTTGTTGCTCACTTAAGGAGTAAAGCTTTCCGGTTGCAATACAAACGGCAGATTCTATTGCTCCAGTTGTGCTAAATGCCCAGCAAGAACCGCTGTTGACAGAAAAAAGTTAGTTTCTTCATGTAAATATAGGTAGTACATGGAAATGAAACTTTATGCACAGGAACAAGTAAACCATGCGCGCACTTTTTTTGATATCTCTGATTTGTCTCGAAAATTATTTCTTACCACATTCCTTGGTCCTTTACAGGTGTTACACACCCGTTTTTTCTCCAATCAACACTCTTTGGTAATGTTTCAATATCCACTTTATTCATTTCGTTATCGATCTGCAAGGAATGATACAGGATTAGCAATACTTTTTGTTAGTTTTTATTAAATGTGTTTTTTTGTTATATAAACCTATATTTTTACCGCAATAGTCTGTAAATTTTTCGGTTTTGCGTAACCTAGGTATTGATTTTTAAACTCCTGCGCTGACATGTCACCGAATGCATTCATTTTAAGTGTAGAATGATGCCCTGTAATTATATAAAGCAACCGAAAAATAAAAATAAGTAAATGTGCAAATGGACTTTACAAATTTGTGTTGATTGCAATTTATAAAATCGGACGTACCCTTGCTATTATGGGCCTGAATAAAGTTCATATTTGTTTTCCAAATAGCGTATCGAGACTTAAAATCCTCGAATGACTGATACTTTTTGCCGTAATCAGACATAAATTTTGAAAATTCGTAGTGCATTTTGTCTGCACTGGCATCATGATACTGTGGTACAGTAAACTTAGGAGTATCGCCGAATAATGATTTAAGGAAAAAAAGCGAAACTAAAGTGGTTGCGGCGGTTAGAAGAAGCACCAAAGCAGCAATGATACTGACTTTCTTCCAATTAAAAGATCTGCCTTTTCTTTCCCGTCCAGATGGTAGAAAAAGATCCAGTGTGCCATTATGGGGAAAATTACGCAGTTCATCTGTTTCAAGAACCATAGTGATGATTATTTTGTAAATGACAGAAAACCCGAAAAGGGAAATTGGATTTTAAATAGAAACTACTCAAAATTGCACACTTAGTAAGGAACCGTTTTTGCTAACAGTAGAGAATAAAATGTGGCTCGTGAGCAGAATGGCAAGAAACACAGTTTGAGGGTGAACAGCTACTTTTAGTTGCTCTACATAAAAAAAGTGAATTTTACTTCACATAACTTTTTTATTTTGCTGGTAACAAAAAATCAGTTGGCAAATACTCAGGCAAAACTGATTTGATAAAAGCGGATATTTAACACAAATGGAAAATAATCGCACACAAAAAAGCAGCGCTAAAAATATGGTTTAGCCTTGACAAGCTTTTGTATAAAACATGTGTGTGTCTTGAAGACAGAAAGGCATCCAAGAGACTACATAACCTTCGAGTTGCCGGAACGTGCGGTGTGAAATACACAAAAATGGAAATAAGCAATATCAAGACAACAGCAAATAATAGCTGAGATATAGCAATTACGCAGGTAAAGGAAATTTGCATGTATGAATGAGCATTTTTGTAGCGAAGTGCTAGCAACAAATCTGTAATTACACTTCCAATGGGGTGCATAGTAGTTGCAAATTTTAAACCCCTCTGCTCGCTGTGCCGTTGAGCAGCATCCTGCTGTGAAGTAGTTCGGAAAAAGACAAAACTTTTAAGCGGAAAGGACTATTCATCACAAAAGAACCAAATATTTCATTTTAGTGATTCATAAACCAACTAATGGAGGAACAGCCATGCCCTTAGCACTTTGGATTCGGTACGTGGAATATTACTTATTCTGTTCTTAGAATCTCAAATTATAGTAGAAGCAGGAAAAGCATAAATATTGAGGGGATTTTAATGTATTTATGACACATAAAGTAATAATAAAGTCTACTTCCTTGCGGAAGAACTTTGGTGGTACCACCTTAACCAGACCGTTACAAATTTGAGCTTTCTTGCTAAAATATTAAGAATACATTTTGCGACTTCATCATATTATATATATTTTTTTATTTTTAGTAGCATTAGCTTTCCCTTGATTTGTTGGTGTCTCCCAAATTACTTCTAGTCTTAATGCTACACGACCTATCTCAGCTGTTTAGGTGATAAAGGAAATTGTCCGCGGATATCCAGTACTTGTGTAATATTTAAATGTCTTTTCAACGCCTATCCACTTTTAATGTTGACGTACCTAAGATGAGCTTCAAATCTTTTCTTGCGGCTAAGAATGCTAAAAGTATGATTAAAGCAGTACTTATTGTGTCTCGGGCACAAAATACTTACCTGAAATCTAATTTATGCAGTGCTGCATAAATGAGTGCCTACGCTCCATAAATGCTAATAGATATTCTGACTATATCTAATAAAGGCATGCAAAAGTGAATAAAAATGTAACAAGGGTTGGCATCCCCAGGTTTAACAAGCACAAAATTTATGCTTTCGGCTAATGACTTTAGAGACTAGAGGTGGATGAGACCATCAGGTTTAACAATCCCTTCAATTTCATCAACTGTCAAATGGGGACCAAGCTTATCAGAGGTGAAAATACTGTCGTTTTAACTGAACAATCTTACAAACTACTAATTGTTACTCCAAACAATTTAACTACGCAACACGTGCTTAAACGTTCTTACATATGAATAAATACTTAATTGAGTAAGCACCACTACAATCAAACATCGCACGGTTCTACACGCAGAGCTGGAAGCATAAAACAAAAGATCTACCGCTACGACTTCGCTACAAATATTTGCACTGTTATCTAAATTACATTCTACTATACAGATATGTAGCATCGGCAGAGAAGCTTGGCTCTCCAATATTAGCTGATTCTTGATGCACGAATCTACATTGCATTCGGCTTAAATCAATGTAGCATGGGGAGAGAAAAGAGAAAAATTGACCTCTAATCAAAATGAATTTATCGATACATGAATCGGGAAGTATATATTACACTGAAAAGGAAGACCATTACTTTACTACACTTCTGCTTATGCATAGATACAAACTGGGAAATGGATTTAAAATTGATTTATGCACTTTCTATTTGGTCGGATAGTACAATTTATGTCGTAATCTTCAGGTCCGCAATTTTTCGTTGTCCCTCCATAAATGTTGCCTGGAGCTTTTGTACAATTAGACTTTTGTGCATATAGTTTGTTGTGGTTTTATTAAGAACTTTGTGTCATTCCTTGTCATAATTACACCTATTACATGAAGTAAGAATCGAGATTCACAAATACGACTGAGTAACTAAGTATGAAAACAAACATAATGAGACGTATTGACTAAAATGCCACAAATGTAAATTACTTTAAGGTATCACTACCCTGCAAAAACTAAATTAAGGATAAAATTTTAATTTGCTTATTCAAAATGATTTCGTGGTTTTAACCTGCTCATTAAAAACATTTAACACATTGCGCAAACAATTCAAAAAATGACGAATCAGCCTACACTAAAATTCTTTTGAGTAAAACTTGTAATCAGATGTATTATTCTGCTCCGACTATCATGTAAGGAATCATTTTGTTTATCATTGAAAGTACAGATTAATATAGACATATGAAACAACAAGCATCTTGCAAGTATCGCATAAGTCAAACTAAAGTTAAACGATCGCTGATTATTATTCATTCCACTTTGTTCTAACAAAAAGTAATTTTATTTTCAAGACAATTAGCGTGCATTTTATACGTCTCATGCTTATTCTAAAACATACTCTTTTGGTTTAATGGATAAATGCTTAGCCAATCTCAAACTAATCTCATTTTTTTACTCCAAACGCTAAATTTACTACATAACGTCATGTAGGATTGACGTCTATTTTTATAATACTTTCTGTTTAACAGAAGAGTGTAAATTTACAACTAAAATTACAAGTGTCAACTCTCCTTATAATTTGCGAAAAATGCAATTTGATCCCTTGTTTTTTTGTAATTACGTAAACTGAGCAAAGAAAAAAATCACTTTCCTACCTGTATATAAAGCTATATAGTCTACATTGAATTGTACATGCTGGTAATTATATTTTCATCTCTAAAATTCTTAATTATATTTAAATTTTATTATAGGTATTACTTAGTAACTAATTGTTCGAACAAGTTGCTTTGCACTCTACTAGTTCAATTTCTATTTGTTATAACAAATATGTGTGTGCATGGGCTTCAAATACTTTGTTTAATTTATACTTTCTATTTAAAAATAATAAACCAATTTATATAAAATAGTAAACAATGGCAGTCATAATTCACGACTGGAAAATTCAAGTGGTGTAAATATACTACGACAAACACTCATGTCCCCTTCATTTGTCGATGCCATAACTTTCAACGTTACGACCACATCAGTCCTTGTAATTTTGTCCAAGTAATATTCTCTTCATGCAATGAGTAGCGATCCAATTAACTGCATACGATAAAACATAATAATTAAGGTAGAGAGCAATTTGATTTATTTCAACATTCGATTTATCGCACTCTGAATTAGTTCGTCGTGTATTCCTGAAATGCTTGTCGCTCTAAATGGCTTGAAGATGGTAATCTGTATGTACTAGATCAATCTGAGCCATAAAGAATCTATTTTTACGAGTAGCTAAAGCTTTTGTTGTTTCCTGTTCGCAGATGTTACGATAGAGATATTTTGAGTTATCTCTGTTGATCTATAATGAGCGAATGCAAGAGATAAGCTCTTCAGTGTAGATGAGAGTTGAATTTTTACGTGCGACAATAAGTAAATGATTGAACAGATTATGTGACAAAGAATTTCAAGCAGTAACGAAGAAATTTAAGAACATGCAAATTATAAATGTTGAGTAATATTTTATCGAGGGAATATTGAAAGATTAAACATGCTAAAATAAGTTAGACTATAATAGTTAGAATAAAATATACCTTCTTGCCTAATTGCGTATAGATATTTGTTAGTAGAAAAGACTAGAATAACTAGACTGATCTTACTACCTCCCCTTTTAGCTCTGACTCTGCGTTTACTTCTACGAGTATGTTAGTTGTCAATGTTTTTGGTTGCTCGTCAACGTCGGTTGTATTTGTGCGCATTCAAACACAAACCTAGTCAACTCACACCTTACTTTCCACTACTACCCGGGCTATTCCATAACTACTTTCCGCATGATTTAACTTAGTCTTAACATATATCATTTCATTAACTCACCTTCATTCCTACACTACTTACTCACGGTATAATTACTTAACCTAAGCATTAATTACTTAACCTAGCATTAATTAACATAATTAGACATCACTTATCCGCTTACGCTACAATTCCGTTTGTTACAACAGACTAATTACGACGACTGTGTAAGTGAAAAAGTTTAACAAAGTTTTACAACAAAACAACAAGTCACGAAAATCTCGACAAAGCAGAGTTATAACGTAATTTTGACAGCGCAACAATTTATCGAGCGAGATTACAAGAATCATCACTCACATAAAAAATTTAACTTGGATCGAAACAGCTATAATATTGAAGCAGAGCAAACACATTATCTTTATTTCATAGTTTAATTTTAGAATAAACAACTAATTTTAATAGAATGAAGCTTGCGGGAAACGTTGCGCTATAAAAGTTTTGAAATGATCGAACGATTGACTCCGTTCCTGTTACTCAGGCATTTTGTATGTTGTAGCTTTTTCATTAATCATGACTAATGCCTGCCACGTGTCTCAAACTCACCAGCTGATAAAATTGGTCACTGTTCAGTGTCCCGAAATTTTCAAAAAAGATGACCAATGCATGTTTGTAATCAACCGCTAGTTCGTCTCATTGCAGGCCTTGAATGATCTTGCACAACTAGTTGCTTTCCCTACTCTAGCAGGGGCAATTTTCATGTGGTCTGAGTTAGGTCCTGGCCATTTTCATTGTTTTCCATCGCGTGTTTTTGACTGCGTTGAAACAGGGGAATAAATTGTAGAACTCTTTCTCTGAAAAATAAATATGCCCACCGGACTTTTTATTTTCTTATGATACTCACCCTCGCACCAAAAAGGAATGTGCTTTTGTTATCGTAGAGAAAGATGTATCTATTGAAGCAAAAATTAATAGCGGATTTGTTCTGCTCCTTTCTGGACTAGTGGAATTTCCGTGGATGTCGTTTTGAGCTGCTGCAAGTGTACAAGTCTTACGACAACTTTCTTAGCAATGCTTTATTAACTTGTAACAGCGGTCCTCTGTTACCTCGGAAAAATGTCTGAAGTAGCAGCATCCCTGAAGATGGAAGCACCGAATAGGCTTACTCCTTTGGCAAAAGAAAAATTAGTATTCGAAACACTGCGCTTTGCTATTCCTAGGTCTCATTCCTTTAGTCAAGCACTTGGCTCATTGAACAAATTTATTCCGGTGACTTCCAATGCTGAAACTCTCTTGAATTCCCTTGTTTTATTGCTAGATCAACAAAATATATCTCCAAAGAGTAATTTGGTCTCAGATTCTGTTTCGTGTAATGCATCGTCAGAAAATAAAGCGAATTCGCGTTTAACAGAAGCGATTTATCTGAAGAAACGAACTCAAATTTCGCAGAGGTCTTCAAAAACTGAAAGGAAGCGTGCAAGACTGAACATATCACCTCAAGAAATAATTTCTATACCAGATGATGATGCATCAGTTTTTAAAGAAAATACGCCTGATACTTTTAGTGACATGAATCTACCTCCATGTAGAATGTTTGCATATTTGCATGAGTTTGCGAAATGCCTGTTTTACGACTTCGTGTCAAACTTCGACCAATGGCCTCTTCCTGAATCACTTGATTCGTCACTTGTCTCCAAAATTTTGAATCTTTTGCGGATCCCTCTTTCCGCAGATTGGAAAACTGTGCAAGCTCATCTTTCCATTTTCAAAAATTTTCTCCAGGACATTCCTGCATTCCCTCCCACTTTATCAAAAGAGGATTTAAAATGCCTCTCTAATCGCCTTTGCTGTTTCGAGTCTGCATTACGTGATTTTTTCAACATGCAAGACGAATGTGTACAGCGAATACTGATCAAAGCCGACGGAGATGGTCTACCAGCACTGCTAAATCTCCCCTCTACCATGGAAGATTCCCAAGTACGCTAATAGCATTGCCGTGGTAATAGACTGGGCTTCTCTTATCTATGATTGGCCTTGTTTTTTATTTTAATAAATAAAAAACTTTATATTCTTCCTCATTATTTTTTCACTTTCGTTTACGATTTTGATGTCGCAAGACGGCTTTCCTTGTAGTGTGTATTTTTTCTTAACTCTTCTCCTCTGTTCGTTGTATTTTTTTCTCTGATAATTTTCCTTATACTTGCGCATTTTGCATCGCTTATCTTATTGCGAAAAATGTGGCCACATTTGCTGCCTTCTTTTCCTGTTTGCTTTGGATCTAGATACTAGTTGCCTTGTCTAAGACATTGGATTTACTCTCCTCTGGTAGATTACAATATTGCAAGGATGCTAAGGTTGCGTTGCAAAAATTGACATCGAGAAAGGAGGCGTGGGATAAAATGAAAGTGCGTCTTTATTCGACTCCTGTAGTCCATGTCAATAAATGTTTGCAGTGTGTGTATTTTTGTACCCTTTTACACAGCAGGTGTCCATTTATCGATGATATAAAAATCAACTTTCAAATGAATGGGTGTTCTCTTTTATAAATGTATCGACTGTTCGTATTCCTTCTGTCTTTATATTTTTTATCACAGTATACTAATATATGCTTACTTGTACTGTATTTCTGTTTTTCAGTCGGAGAGATTTGCCCAGGGATTACGTGATACCGAGAAGTTGAAAGAGAAACATGAAGCAGTAAATTATGTGCTTGACCGCATTTCCGAGGCGCATCATTTTGGAAATCACCCTACTATTCCCAATCAAAAGCATTTTCTCTACTATTTTTACGTGATTGGAATTGATCCCACACGTGTAGATATTTCCACAGTAAGAACCCTTTTTACGAATTGCTTGATACCTCTTTCCACTGTAATTTGGTGTTACTACCTACCATTCAATTTAGTTGCATTCGTACAACACATTCGCATATATGTTTCCTTCAGTTTGATAAAATTGGACGAAAATTGAAGTCACTGCTTCATCCTGACAGCCTTCCACAAGAAGTGGATAAAACGAATGCAGACCGGCGAGCGGAAGCATTTAAGATGGTATGTCTATCCCTCTTATCTTATTATCTTGCCAATGCCTCTATATTCTTGGCTGTGGAACATTTCTGTTTTTTTTTCTGCATCTGCTAACCGCTACATCTTCCTCAGGTTAATACTGCGGTGGAAGAATGCAAACAAGAAATAAAGCGAGGCATACCTCGTACTATCAATAATTGGGTAAGAGTGAGCGGATAATGTATCCATCTTTCCTAATTTATGGCATAACTTTACGCATGTCCCTATTAATACCTTTCATTTACACACAATCAACTTCATCAATAAGTATGAGAGTAGTTTAATTGTGCTAGTTTTATGTTGCATGCCTAGTTTTATGACACTCTGATACGGATTAAATTTTAACTGCATCTCTATGCCTTTGTAATAGTATGTTCACAATGTGATTCTAAATTGTGCGCTAACAAATTGCCAAGAATTCTCTTTCCAGAAGAAAATCTCCCATTGTATAGAGTTTAACATACATTGATTTCTCCCTGTTTTTAGAAACTTCCCCCTGAACCTCCTTATGTAAAAGAGTTGCTGCTCCAACACCTAGGAATGCGATTCAAGGAGTCTTGTAAATTTTCCGATGAAACTAGAAGCAAGAATGCATCAAAAGATACTTCTTGGGAATCTAAAAATAGCCGACCTAAACCGGTGGAGGCAACAAAATGTACGGCAGAGTTTGCATCATCCAATTCCAGTTTTCCCGAACCCCAACTACAATGGCTACCAAATTTCTCACTCATTTGTACAAACAAGCAATCGTGTGAGTTGAAGATAAATCTACTACCGAATCATCCCCCTGAGGCAATCGCAGGGAAAAATGTTTACGTATACACTTTGCGTCCAATGCATAGGCGAGCCCCCCCGGCCTCTGCTCCCCCAAATCCTCGCATTGTTTGTACGGCTGTGGTACACACATTTGAAATGCTTTCTACTGACCATTTTATAATAACCTCAGAAGGCGGAATTCAGCCATGGGAATTAGGCACGGCGAAGAAATATTGGATTGGTGTACAATGCGTCTATAAACGTAGTAATGGGGAAACGGCCGCCACTCAAATTTGTTGGAAGAGCATTGAAATCAAATTAGAAAAGGAATTGAGTTTGGATAGTATTTTAACATTGCTGGATACTTTCTCGGAAGCAGAGTTTATCAATCAAGCAGAACTACAAGGGGTTCTCCAATTGTCTAAGCGCATGCCTATTCCCTCTCTTAAGGGATTATTGGATGCATATTGTAAAAAGGGGCGAGAATGGGCGGATGGGATATGAAAAAGATTCGTCTTGATTTTGAGGAAGATTATTTTGATAGTTTTGAAGCATGCTTTATCGTTTTTATTTGCACATTTTCCCTATGCAATTGGATACAATTCTCTAATCCTTTCTCGTTTAAAAATGATGTATTTATAGTGCAGTTAGATGCAAAAAAGCAAATCGTTTATCAAATTTTTGGCTCCCTTTGATATCAAATTCTCCAAACAAACTCGCACTGCAAAAATTGAATCCTCTACTATCGTACTTTTTGCTCCAACTTTCCTTCTTTGGAAGCTACAAGAATATAGCGTGAAAATGCTGATCACAAACCATTTCAAGTACTTATTAGGATCTAGGATTCTTTAACCATAAAATTGCTACCTTTATATATGGGGTTAAGGAATACTAGAACATTATATTGCAAGAGTATGTGTTCAATTGAGGAGAAATATAAAGATGAGTATTGCTGAATGTGACTCGTTTCTTGTAGAAACCCAGAAGTATCCTTGTAGAATTTTCTTACATCTCCGTAACTTCGAATCTTTTTTTTGTAAATCATTTCCAGAGGGTATTGTCTGCCTCTGAGTACGGCCATGAGCACTAATAGAACATCCATTGAAACCCTTCCAAAAGACCCCTTTTCCCATTGCAGTTCTTCCTTCACTAACCATGCCTTGTCAAAAACATTAAATTTTTCATTCCAGATTGAATACACACTACGAGGAGTCGGATATCGACTGCAGCATATATTCGTACGGAAAATTAACGACTCATCCCCTATCCAGCGGCAATTCTGTGCAATGAAGATGATTTGATTTAGCTTAACACACATTTTAGAAAACAACACGATGACATGGCCACATAGAATAAGCAAAAATGGTTACTGGGAACAATCTCTTGAAAGGATTATCACCACTTAAATTTAAGCTTACACCTACAAAAACAAGTAAGCACGAATATATTAAACAACAGAAGTAGCCATTCTTTGTATTTTTTGTTCATTCCTACGTTCCAGTCTTCGAGTTCGTATTAGTACATGCTTTCTCCGCTTTCCCTTTTTGTTATAAGATGCCTCTTCGTCGCCGGCTCTACACCATTCACCATTCTGCCCAATGACATACTTTTTCCCACGATGTATGAATTCTTTGAGTCTACTACCTCTACTATTCAACCACATAGCCGTCTTTCTCTCTTTGTCAGCCGCAAGTTGCTGCTCTGAAACATACAGTCTCACAGGAAAATCTGAAGGATCCAATAAGGCAGTCTCAGTCTTTGAATCATGATTTCCATTAGTAGATTCGAATGTATTATTTGGAAGAGCGACCACACGGCGAAATTGCATATCTAAAGATTGAAAATGCGCTTCAATTTCATGCTTGCTGCTATCAATAGCTGTTTCTGAATCAAATGATGTATCAAAACTATCCATCGGATCAGTTAAATCTTCTTCAGATTCTTCAATCTCATTAAAAATTTGCGATCCATCCATACGCTTTATTTCAGAGCCAATACCTTGATATTCGCCATCTTCGGGTAAAATATGATCGATTGAAGGATTTAATGGTTTACTGTACCAAAGTTGTGAGAAGGAATCATCCGTTTGACGTGTTTCTGCTACATGCTTAGAATTTTCCAACGGCTCTAATAATCTCTCGGAGAAACGAAGAAAACTCAGGTTCTTGTCGTAAGTTTCGTCACCCTCATGCAAGACATCTCGAGAGGGTAACGCACCATAGAGGGAAGGAACTTGCTTATGTAACTTGAGTTGCTGATAAATAAAATCTTTTGCTGAGCAATTGGACATCAAAGCGGTATATGAAGCTAGTGACCAAGGTCGTGTGATTATGCCCGGTAAAGGACGTAAACCACCGTAACGTTGATAACGCACAAAATCAAAAAGTCGAGGACTCTCACATTTATCTACCTGCATAGACATTAGATATAGATGCAGAGTTTCTCATTGATAAAATCAGTTTCACAAAAAATGGCAGTAAGAATTTCTATTGAAGGGAAGATTTAGATAATTTTCATGATTTGGGCCTAGCTTTGAAAAACAATGGTCATTTCTAACAAATAGAAGTATTCTTATTTTTGCAACTCTCATTTATCCCCTTGAAATCCTTACATAATCAAACTAATTAATATATCTCCAAAGCAAACCTGTTTGGCTACAAAATCCTTTGAAAATTGACCAAATTTTCGCACGTAATCAAGTGCATAGGGTATCGAAATGGTCTGATATGCGCGACAAAGAAGAGCGACTGCAAGAGGACCAATTTGTGGACCAAATAATGGAGTTGTTAAATTTAAGATGTTCACATAGTTTATATGAGAGGATTTGTCTCGAAAAATTCCTATTCGGCTTACAACTTTCAATACCACTTCAGCTGGAAGATGAAACACGAGAGAGTAAAGTAGGTATTGATGGAGATCTTTCAATGGAAGCCTATCAATATCGAGAATGCGAAGACGGCGCGGGGGCGGAGGAGCGTCGAAATAAGTTTCGAAATTTTTACGTGACTGCCTTTGCTTAAGGGGAAACAGATCAAACCTTTCATCACCTTTCTCATTTCTAACAGGTAAAAAGATCTCTTTTAATGCTTTAGAGTCAGTTGAATGTACTTGACCAAGAGGAAAAGCATTCGAACGATTGCAGGACGCTGGTTTACGAAGTTGTTGATTTTCCACTCGGCGCCCTTTGCTAATAGGGGAATGATGCGCTATACTTGCAGCGACAGCGAGCCGTGCATACGTGGTATCTTTAATAGGAGAAAATGAGGGCTTCTTGGCACGAGTTCTTGCATTCGCCAAGTGGTTACATGAATCAGAGTGGATGGATTCAATAGCGGGTTGTGATGCAAAGTAGTCTAGCGACGATGGATACACTCGGGATAATTTCTTTGAAACTTCATATCGTTTGGAGGGTTGGTGGTTTCTGGTGGTGCGATTCACGCGTAGCTTATCACAGTTCTCATTGAAACTAGTACCATTTTGTTGAAGACTTGGCTTTACTTCAACTTTACAAGATGATCGAGCACTAGTGTGCCATGCACTGCCACCTGCAGGAGTGTGGAGACCCACAGTGCGTAAATCATCTAGCAGTTCATCTGAATCTTCCAATGAGGAGACACGACGCTTGTGGGAATAGTAGCGCCGAATACATTGAAAAAAACTGTAGAAGAGATCATTCTTATTTGGGCTGTAAGTGATGGGAGCAAGCGAATGATTAGCCAGTAAATTTGAAAGTAAGTTTTTCCGCGAATACATCTGCAAATGGTTTACTTTTCAGCCTGTCTACCCAGCGGAATTTTTTAAAAATAAATAGCAAAGTATGCAGATCCTTTCTATTGCAGGGCAGTGATTTTAACCAAGAATGGCATTTAGGGATTGGTGACGCGTTATAAAACTTTACGCATTCAGATGACACGCCAACGGCGTGTCAACAACTACTAGCATAAGAAATTTTGTATTGCGAAAGATGGGAAGTTTTCAAGAAGATTTGTTTGACAAAATATATCGAGTGCTAGTATTTCGTTGGAATGCAACAACCCTTGAGAAATAATACTTCACTTGACGGTTGTGCCGTTCTGCAGCAGCGCGAGCCCACGCATCACAGCAGCGAGGTATTTGGTGACAGAAATACCTCCGGCCACACATTTTTTATCAGTTAACCATACCTTAAATAGCAATCAATACTTTGCTCTTCTCTCACATACTAGCCAATTCTGACAGAAATTCTTTTCTATGCATTGTAGAGTAAACAGAAGGCTACAGATCGAAAATAAAATTTGACGAATAAGGCTTCCCAATTTCCTTGCATCTGAAATAACGCTATTTACAAAATAGTTCTACTTATTCTGATGCAGTGTACGCTGTCTGGATGGCGGGGAATACATAAAATTTTATACTTGAAGGACTATGAACAACCAATAAATTCACTTCTACGCAAAAAATTTTCACCTATATCACAACACAGATAAAAAATATTTTATATATTGTTCCATAGTCTCCAGATTTTTATTCACATATGTATCTTAGTTGTTCCCCCCTAAAATGTGCACCAAAAAATCTGTGCTATAACTTAACGGGCCGAGCCAAAAGTTAATTCGGAAGATTAATTGGCTTAAAATGACTACATTTAGCACAGAAATACTCAAGCAGTTTTAAACAAAAAAATACTTTTATTATAAAAAACGTTTTTGCATCTTTATGCCTTCTCTACCCGTTGCCACGTTATAAGAAGTAATTTTGGTATGATAGTCAATAACAGAGGTTTTGGTTAATATAATCGCTCCATTTAAGCCCCTGCAATAGTGCTACAGCGTATGTTGCATCAACTACGGCATACTTTGAAAAATCAAGTAACTAAGCAGAGATTTTAGAAAGGCTACAAAAGTATTCGTTGTACAAGTTAGCAATCACATAGTACTTGTAACTTGAGTTAGGAAATAAAATCATATTTATTTGATTGATATTTATATAAATTGAGCAGTAAAGTGTTTGCAAGATCATGTATCATGGCTAATTTCTAAAACTAGAACAGCCTATTTAATCGGAAATCTTCCATGAACTATACACTCGAGATTGAGCTATCCATTTCAATATTGTCCAATAATTTTGGGGCTTATAATATTATTGTTAGTTCACGCAAAAATCCAGACGAAGTGAAAATTGGTAAGAATACAAAATTTTACTTACTAGAAACAAAAATGGAATTGGTCACATGAATATGTGTGATGATTTTTACGAATCTATATTGTAGATTGCAAAATATCAAATGTGCACTTCTAAAATACTTAAATAAGTAGTAATGCACAGTGATTTGAGCCGTAATTACAGAAAAAGTATTAATCCCACAGCAGGGTAAAGTAATGGTTACGCAAGATGTAAATTCGCACGTAATCAAAGAAAGTATAGATGCATGAAATTCGTACCACAAGTTCAAAAAGAATTTATACTTTTAAAAGCTTACTGCAAAAAACAAGTTCAATTTTCTGAAAAACACCCTATAATTCAAAAAAAAGTCATAATTGTGCTACCACCCTTTTGTAATCCTTCTTTGTCTTTATTTATAGTGGAGTAGCCCATGAAGCATCTATCAGTCATTATGCAAGAAAAAAGGGTGAACCCTTGCTCAATAATTTTATCCGATGAAAATAACTTTTAAGATTGAAAAGCATTAAAAAGAGAAAAAATGAACAAAAAAAAAGAAAAGCAGACTATGCTTTGATGCCATGCATTTATTGAAGACCATTACGCTAAGTAGTTTTATACATTTTTTGTGTACATATATATCATTGACTATTTCCTAAAAGTATCACTGTTGTAGACAATCGTAGACAAAAAATTTCCTTATCATGCAATTTAATAGTTCTGTATAGATATACATCTTAGTAGCTTCCTGATATTATTCCCGAGTGATACTCAATGCAACGGTTTCATTTGATGAAATGGATTGAAGGGTGCTATTAAGCTGCTGCAGAATATCAGAGAGGTCAGTTACTGAATCAGCAGATGTAGATGCTCTCGAAATGCCCTGTAACATATCTCCGCTGCCCGTTGTTGTTCCTGGATGCTTTAATGACCTGTAGAAAAGGTAAAAATAGCAAAAACAGTGGTGAAATATATCCTCATTAGATTCTTTTGAATACTTTAAGTGTAGTTGCCCTCTTATTTAATAAATGGCTTCATCGAATAAAATATCTCAACGCCAAACTAGATTATGCATTTCCACAAAATTTCAATTTAATCGCTTAGATATATAGCCAAATTTCAGGAGATGCACCCTTTTTAAATCTTTAAATAAATGAGCATACCTTATACTACTAATGTGAAATTCTGGATGAGCTGCATGCAGCGATGGTCCAGAAGTTACGCTTGCACTGCTATTTCTACCCCTTTTCCTAAATAAACTGCCGCAGCTACATATTTTTGTACAGCAGCAGCAGCTTCCTAGGCAAGCATGCTGGCAGCAAAATTTAGCACAGCAGAACAGTACGCCTAGTATAGTTACTATACACACAGCAGAAGCAACCCAAACCAGCAGAACACTAGCCGAGTCTAGTCCTTTTGGGAGACTTGGAGGCGTAAGAAATGAATTATACCCATTTCTGATGTGGGGCTCGTCTGAAGAATGTACCACCTTGCTAAGCTCCATTGTGGTATTGTTTGTATTATTAGAAGTAGAAAAATTCTGGGATGCATTTTGAGCATTGCTTTTGAGTTGGTCATCTTTCGATAGTTTGGAATAATTTATAGAATATTTTTGCTTCAAAATAGTAAATTCCGCACAACTGCTACCTTTTAGGAAATCAGGAACTGTGTAAAGGCAGGTAGGTAGAGTACTATATGATTCACTGATTGAAATGCATTTTCCCCACGGTTTTGTTCCATCTGAAACAAGATATTCAATGCCATCAAAGAGCTATTACAAGCAATATTAACAAAGAAATAAAGCAAGACATTATTATAGCAGAAATTCTATTGGCGGAGATTTTCTATCGAAAAACTGGAGGTCCCAACATTCGCAAATTTCTGGAATAGAGACTGCAAACGCAGCCTCTATTTTTTAAAGAATTACATGCTTTGAGTAAAAGAATGCAGGTGCCGCTTATGGTGACAACTTACACTGGGACCACGTAATGAATATTAGGCTCATTTATGAGATGGTAGAGAAGAAAGACAAAAAAATTTGAAAATATTGCAATGAAGGCAATTTTTTCTTATCATAAATTAAAGTATGCTTTAATTTGTAGTTTTATCCAAACTAAGCAGATGGAAACCTATGCAAGCTAAAGTTCTTAAAAATACAATTTTATTTCCTTCATTAGATAAATAAAATGCTAAATCCCTTTCGTAATATGTCTGACCTGCGGCATAGGTTGACAATCCACAGTATAGGCAATGATTATTTTCAAAGCAGGATTCACAATTCCCATTAAATTGCTCACACTCAGCTGCTACAGCACTCCCAGTAAATACCACTAGCACGTTTGCGGAGAGCAGGAGAGCGAAAATTAGAGAGCGAAAAAACGCAAGCCCGCTCATTGACTAACAGCAAGAATATGGATAGCGAGTTGCTATACTGACTTGAAAACGAAAGCGGTTTTTTTATGTCAACATTGCCAGAAGGAAAAATCACAAAAATGTTTTTGCCTATGTATAGGTCAATATTTACTATACATATAGGGAAAATCTGCTTGTGCATAAAATAAAAGACTTTCTATTTTCTTTGATGTAATTATTATACTAGATTGTATCTTCATAAGCAATCTGATTATCTTCTTGTGAGTATTGCTGTAGCAAAGAAAAGCTAAATCATGCTTGCAAATTGAAAAGTTTCGGTAAAATCTTTTTATATGGAATTTATTTCTCTGATCAAGCTCAAAAGCCAAAATGAATTTACTTTTATGTATTTGTTTCACAAGTGATTTGGTGGCAACGAAAATAATTTCCTCTGAATTGTCAACATAATACGTTCTGAAATAAATAAATAAATACACACAGTTTCCCTATCGCACACACCGCAAAGACATACCGAAAGCATAAGCAGGGCTTGAAGACATTTCTGCAACTCAAAATAAACTGCACCCTTTGGATTAACTATTTTATCTGGCACTTCAGCATAACCCAAGTCACTAAATCTACAATGTTACTTTTTGATGAACAACCGCTACTCTAATTTCACAGCTGTCTTCTCAGTTTCGTATTAGTCATGCTTTTTGTATTGTTTAAGTCATTTCAGCTTCACCGCTCGAATATGTATATACTATACACTTGGTAAGTTTTAAACAATTGAAAATTTTTTGGTCCGGTCACTAAAATTGTTGTGTTGTCGATCAAAACCGAAATTATTCATGTAAAATTAGGTGTGCCTCGCTAATGAAAATTTAATCAAAGCATCATGCAGACAATGAAATTCTTCATAAGCGCAACCTACATGTGATGTATTTACTCCGATCAAACGAGAGTTTTACTCGGCAGAATTATGAAATTATATTGCAATACCGCTACTTCCACGGGATGAAATTTCTTGCACTGAAAACGAAAGACTTTATTCAGCCCTGTGTTTACAAGTTAATTTCAACTCGTCTCTATCTGATATTTACTTCGCCTCTCAAATCACAAGATTAGGTGAGAACGCTTTACGAATACTGCAGAATGGGCCAGGTTACGTCGCGTTTCGTCGTATTTCATATTTGTTGAAAGAAGGAAATAAAGAATGGAGGAGTTCATTATGAAAGCGCTATTTACGTTGCTGTTTTATTCCCTATTGACCTCGCCATTGTGAGTGCATCTTTCGATGCCACACTTTGGTTGCTACCACAAAACACTGAAAAGGTTTTAGAGATTCCAAACCTACCCTGTTAAAATGCATTCTTACTAAAGTATACACGTACAAAATTACGGTGGTGCTACGGCTCTGATGGCAATGTATTAAATGTGCAGCACTCTGCCCAATACATCTCTTGCAACATGCATGTTTGCAAGAGTAAGAAAGAATTCGATGCTGTGAAGGGGAAAAGCTTTCCACGCTAAGCATATTTTCCGTCGTACTTTAAAATGACTAACTCATTTTTGCCAAAAGATTGTCTTTCTAATTCTCTCAATGAGCTTTGGAATCCCGTCTGGTCTGCCCTCTACAATCACTTGGCAAAGTACTACCTTTCAATTCCTCCTTCAAAATTAGTTTTGTCTGGATCAATTTTAACAAAAAATTGTCCTCTACAAGAAGGGAGTGAGCAGACTTTATTCAGAAAATATCGGTTTATTGAGGTAGTAGAAGATGGGAACTCTGTAGCCGATAAATATTCTACTGTTTCAGATTACTCCAACTGTGATCAGCATCGTTTTGTAATTCTTCAAGCAAATGAAATTTGTCGAATTGGGCAGACAAGTATCCCTCTGGCAGAGCGACAGAGCAAAACTCGTTTATCTATGCTGCATGATGAGGATATTGACACTCCTAATAATGTAACTATTAATCAGAATCCTGCCACGGATTTTTGGCATCAGGCCTTTTGGGATTTATATAAAAGTTCTCCTAAGAAGCAATCCCTCATGACGTCAAAATCTTCATTTGTTAATGAAAATAAAAGTGGTTTTCTTTTGAGAAAATTATTGCGTCATGCAATAATTACTTGCCTCTATAGTAATAATACTTCCGTTCAAGTATCATCAGGATTCTTACAGCACTGTTGGATTCTTGTGACGGGTTTGAAATGGCTATCTTTTTCAGAGTGTATAGAATTACAACATATTTTAATAGAGAGTGAATTGTTGTTTAAGGAAATATGCGAGCTTAACCAGAAGCAATCAGGCAAGGATTTATATGGAACACTGGGATCAAAAGAATGTTGCAATCGATCCAGTAGACTTAATCACTCTTATCACAGCTTTCTCCATATTGGCGGGATGCTTTCAATACTTCCATTTTCAGATGTTAACTTTCCTAGTAGGAAAATACATCCCCATCATCAGCATTTACGTAGCTGGTTTTCTGCGTCCGATAACAATATAATGCCACTTTCTCGCAGTTTTCTATTAATAGATGAACTTGATTCCCAAAAAGAGGAGCATTCCCACTATCTAAATGAACTATGGCTAAGCCTTCCACAGCCTTCAAATTTGATAGACGCGTGGTCTAAGGACATTTCTATTCCCACTTTATCATTTCTCGATACATCTGCCAATCCGCTATTGCCAGATACTAGTATTGATTTATTAAAGCGTAAAGAGGATGATATCATGATTGAAACGCTAGAGTTTTCGATATTTAGCTATTTTATGTATCCTGACATATATACTTTTTATCACATTCAATCCCCCCCACGTGTATTAGTGTATGGAGAGCATGGCGAAAGTAAAATCGCAACGTTGCTCCAGCTTACATCCAGTCGACATTCTGATATTTCTGTCGTATATTCTAACATGAGTACTATTTTTAGCCCATTGGTCGGACAAAGTGAAGAATCTTTACGTCAAATCTTTCATTCAGCGAAAGATGCGGCTCCATCGTTGTTGATTTTAGAAGGAGTAGATCAAATTGCAAGGCGGCGACATCCTTCCAAAGTAGTAAGCAGATCTAAGCGCAACTCGAAAGTTACTTCTTTACCAATAAATCTTATGGATAGCGATGAAGGTATTAAAAATTCATATACAATTTCACCGGACATTGATAAAGCAAGCACAGCTCCATGCCCTGATGATAATTTCTCTCCCAGATTTCCCCACTCTGACACGCCTCATGATGAGGGTACAGATGCCTTGCATTATCGACTACTTACTACATTGCTGCTCTGTCTCGATTCTGTTGAGACTTCGTCTGCTTCACAACAGAATTATAAAGAAGGTATTGCCATTGTAGGAACATGTAATTGCTCACCTTATGATCTTGATGAAGCACTCGTCCGCGCTGGGAGATTGGAAAAATGGTTACATATTCCTCAACAAGAATGAAAAAATAATCTACCACCTCATTTGAATGTGGTGAAGTCTTGTACGAAGCTTTGCATCTTTAAGAAGTTCCATGGATTCGCTGCTCTTTTTAATTTTTTATCTCTTCATAAAATGTGATATTTCCTTCGTCTCACTATTTTTTATTCAGTTGATTTAGTATCTGCTAATGTGCTCTCTATTTTCCGGATTTTCTCTTTTGCTGTGTTCCTGCTACAACATATACAGACTGCTTTAACACTCAACATCTACCTTAAATGGAAAAACTGTGTGGGTATATGCAAGAAGATAAAACCTTCTGCATCTCTTGTGGGCATTTGATATTCTCAATATCTAGAAACGTTAGAAAGGAAGTGCCCATTGCGAGAGAAGGAAAAATAATGATAAGCATTTACATTGTTAGACGCTCACCTTAATACACTTATTTTCTTCCTATTTTTCATAATCTGTATCAATACAAGGGGAGAACTATTTAATTGCCATAGCTCTAAAAATTATTTCTTAACACTTAAGCATTACGTTCCTTTCTCTTTCAATTTATCACTGTTTTTTTCCTTGGAAAGATTTGCAACCAGAAGTGAACTCCAGCACATCATTTTCAACAATAATAGTTTAAGCGAATCCTACTTGTTACTCAAAAGTTTGAAATGATTTCTTTGATAGTATAGCATTCCTAGCAATGGGAATTTGTAAGATATAAATACATAAGATATAAATTTTTTAAAATAAGAACCCATTCTACATCTTTTTGGGCCTACTTAACCCTCGCTTGGTAAAACATCAAAAAAATGGAATATATTCTGTGAATCAACAGATCCTACAATATGTTTGCATTTTTCACATTCAAGAGAATCAATGCCGCTGAAATTTTTGGCTTGTTGAGGCTGTGGAGCCTCCACATGCGCATGAATATGAGGAAGTAAAGAATCCACGAAGGAATCAGCGCCATCTGTATGATGACGCTTTTTCATTGCATTTTCTTCTTCTTCTCCCAATCTATTGGCAGCATTGCGCATTTCCGCTGAATCTTCAATCAAGGAGCTACTCAGTCTACGTGATGTAGAGGAATCAGTGTTACTACTCGAATGCACTATACAATTTATGGCATACGTTGCTAAGTAATGATTTGCATATTTCTCATGCCTGGAAAAATAGAAACAAAAAATCTTTGTGGTGGAATATTTGAACTGAGTGAACAGGAGAAATCGTTTTATCTGAAAGTAGCTCAACAAAGAAAGTGGGGGCTACAAATAAGAGAGCAACAGGAAAAAATCACAGTTATCTCTTTCTAGAATCTATAACCTATCCCTTTTGATAGCTCCAGTCCGTTCAGCAAGCCTGCATTCTGAGATTATTTTTCTTAGATGTGGGATGTAACTTGACGACCATAGCATGAAAAATAGGATCGCTCCTGTCTATCTTACTTTTTCTTCTCAGAATATGCAAAAATCTGACTACTATTAAAACCGCATACTTTCATTCGAGAGATTATATTAAGACAAAAATTGTAGTTTTGAAATGAGAAATCCTTGGCACTCAGAATACTCGAGATGTACGCATAAACATATCGATCAATTCAAGCAATCAAACCTTTGGCATTGATAACACACGGGAGTAAAGCATCCAGGGCAACAAAGAATGGCATCCGTTGTCTTATCACCGGAGCCTTTGAATAAAATAAAAACAGTAGAAAATTGTATTTGAGTGTTTTATGTGTAAATAAATTATTAAAGATGTAAAAAAGTAGTGTGGGTAGACACGCATGAACTACACTGTAGCCTCCACTGGCACGTTATAGAAATAAGTGAAGTTAAGGCTAGGTGCAAGACGGTGATGACATTTGCATACATCGCATAGACTGCTATATAAAAAAGAATACGTACGATACATGTAATCGACAAAAGCAGCATCTATCTCATCTGACAAAGGATCAAAGAATTCATCGGTGTCCTGTGCGAAGAATCAGAAAAAACTCTCAATGAGACATAAAGGATACACGCATTCCTATAGCAGCATCGTAACATGAATCTTAAGACTTCAGTCATTTTTAGAATTCACTTGGCTTAGACGGCATCTCTAAACCAACGTAGTATTCGTTTATGCAAAGGGAACGATGGGGATCACTCCCCTGAACTCACTCTACGTAGTAGAATAATCACAATCGCATGACGCTATAGAAAAATCTATTTATGCTTTTTCTTTAACTGTAACTCAACACACTCTCAATCTTTACATAGAAGCCACCAAAATATCCGAGCCTTAATAAGAATGTAAAATATTTTATTTCCGGTGATATACAAATATTGACAGAGGGAAAGCTTAAGAATGTAAGGGCACTTTATATTTCGTGCAATTATGGGATTTATATCGGCTATTACTCACGTAGCTGCTCAAATTATGCTATATCAACTTTAGAATGCAAGACAAATTATAAGCTACCTTCAATATATCCGGAGCATCTTCAGCAGCTGAAAATCATAAAAACAAGTATATACCTAAGAAAGGTGAAAATTCAGCAGTTGGTTAAGCTTAATAACTACTCAGCACATCATCTCAGTATGTGGTAAAACTTTTAGCAAATAATGAATTATTCAAGAATAAATGCAGTATTTGGAGTTCTTTTCTTAAGTGCACGGGAAGGCATTGCTGATGCCCCTTTAAAAACTCAAAATCAAGCATAGAAGTTACAGCTAAAAAATGATATTCGCCCATACTACCAAGTTATTTCCTCGTTGATTCTCCGCTGGGATAGGCTGTTTAGAAGGATATAAACAAAATTTTCTACTCTTTAGATACATCCAATCTACGGGTAAAATTAACTGCTACCGCATAAACTTAGAATTTTCATCAAAACTCATCAAAAGTGTACAAGCTTTTACTAGGTTGGAATAAGAAAATGCTTGGAAGTACTGTCAGGCAAAGATTAATGAACTCCAATACTCTCGACGAACAAGCTATCTTTCAAACGTTTGCAGCATTTCTTTGCCAAATCCTCAGTTTCTCTGTCGCAAATGATACAAATCGAACTACAAACAACCCCTCTTGTTCGCTATTATATTAAACATACGTTCCCATTCTATCAAATGCCTCTCCATTTTGGTTGAATGAGCTGCGGTCGATTCTGCGACCGTAGGTACTAATGACACGGAAGTGCTAGGCAGCGAGCACGGTGAAGTGCCTACCATCGATGATTTTTGAATTACGCCAGATGAATCTCCTTTCCGCAAGGTAGAAGGCGTGTTCACCTCTGTGTCTACAAGGCTGTACAGAGGATTCCGCTCCTCGGGTCGATTGCTACCATTTTTTGGTACCATGATGTGTAGAAGTTTTTAGCAAAAAGGGCGGTCTGATTGCGCCGCACGGAGCTATTCAAGAGTGAGAAAGAAAAAACTCAATGACACTCTACCATCACATTGATGAGTTTTTGAGGGTGAATAATCCGACGCGTTGACCATTGGAATGAGATGTAATAACGACGGGCTATAATGAAATCAATCGAGAGGCATACAGCATGATTTCATTGAAAAAAGAGATATTAACTCATACCAAGGCATATATTTTATGGCACTTTTGATATTACTCCTCTACTTCAACCGAGGGAAATGATGCAATTATGTAATGGGGGCGTACGTATCGTCTGCGCAACCCGGCAGTCGTTCCCTTGTAGTTTATTCCACGTTGTATACACTAACAGAAAAAAGCGCGTTTTGTCGTCCCATTCTTAAGTAAATTTACAAAGAAATACGTGGGCCAAATCACTTTCCGCCTAAACTAAAATGAAAAAGATATGCAACACTTACTATGCAAGTTTGTACAAAGAATGAAAACATGACAGGCAAACTTTACCAGCATGCAATAACCAGCTTGCCTTTCTAACAGAAAATTCGACATCTACATCATTAACCTTGTATTTTTTGAATAAAAATTGTATACTACAATGGTACACAATTATTGCATTGACACCCGTTACTGAAGAATCAAAATATTTATAAGAGTTTTAGCCCAGGTTTCCGTACATGCTAGTAAAAACTTTAGAGTTCATAACCAACTGATTTGTAATGAATAATGGGTCAAATGGTATTACAAAATTTGCTGAATTACCTCTTTCATTAGCTGATATCAGCTGACACTGCAAAAAATAACATTCGATTATGCCTGCAGAAATTGGACTCAGCCTACTGCTCACGAGTATAACCCTTGGAATGTCCTTTTTCTCAAACATCTTGAATGCTTAGCTAAATGCAATCTGTGTGGAGCTGCAGCATCTAATTGCATCGCTCACAATGCATAACATTACCACCCGAGAGCGATTGCCAATAGTGATTTGAGTAAATTCCCAAAACTTCCCCACAAAAAAGAAGTATACTTATGCAAACTAAACGACATAGCTATTAGTTTATGAAAATAAGGATGGCACGCATTTTTGAAAGTATATTTCTTTCATGCTAGTTTTACTTCCACACTTCTATTTGCTGAATGATCAAGTAAAGACTAAAAATGTGGAATAAGAAGCATTAAGACTAGTCTCACCAAGAGAAACTCATAACATATGCAGTAAGGTCCCCTTGCGAGATTAAGCTATAATAGCTATTTTCGTAATTTGAAACAACTTTAGCAGAAAATTTCTCGACAATTATCCGATTTAATTTCGAAATTCAAAATGTGATCTAGCATGAGTATTTTTTAATAAACTAACGTAAGATTGTGCGCAGATGATTCAAAAGTTAGTTTTTTTAACAGCTGGTAAGCAATTTGCTTGAAAAGTCAGCAATAAATAGCTTTTTCCATGCCTTAATTGCATGAAGAAATAGCGACACTCTTGATGAACGTACGAGTGAGTTACGTTTCATTCTGCCGGTATAAACTGATAAAACAGTATCAAGAGACATAAGCAAAAATGCTCATGAAAACAATTGTAAAATGCATTTTTCTTATTTCCTTAATTTTTCAGGAAGAATCATACTACGTACTACATTTATAACCTCTCCAATAGTCTGTAATACTTTAAGGCTACAATAAATACAGCCCCGAACGCAGGTTCTGTTCTTGCTCTTCCACCACATGTGTACACCTTGCGGGTGACCTCATTTTTTTATCTTAAAGGAAATAATCAATATAGTAACATTTTTGAGCATTTTTAATGTTTCTCTATATTTTAGAATTAAATTGTTCGATATTCTGAAATTGAATAAGCAAATCACTTATATGCACGTATTTGATATTACCACTCTCGTTCGCTTCTTGTTTAAGTAGTTTACGAAGTTGGTCTAGAACAAAAGGACCTGCCATCCTTACCGTCTTCAGCAAATCTCTACAATTGCAAAAATTCGCTGATAATACTTGGGAATGATGTTCAAGAGAGGTATTTTTAATTGATGATGTATTATGACACCTAGTTTCTCTTGCTACCAAATCTTTCGATCGTCCACCATCAGATTTGACAGAAGCGTTTCTTTTTGATGGGTGAAATGGGATGTTTGGAAGGAAACTTTTTATGTATGCTTTACGTCGTTTTCTAATAAGAATTTGCTTTTCATAAGACAAATCTTCAAATTTTCCCGAATCTTGTATATCTTTATAACGGAATGGATCCACATTTAACATAGACCCTTCCGAATCAGCGAGAATAGATGGTTTAATGAAGCTTAACCTAAAATAAGCTCGAATGCTAAGAAAACCAGCAGGTAGAGCAACAACCTCAGATGGGAAAGGAATAATATCGTCTCGCTCTGACTTCTGTGATACTACTAAAGAAGTTAGCGAAAATAGAGCAGGTTCCTCATTTGATTTAGTTGTATGATGCATTACTCCTGTATCTCGATACTTTTCAATATTTTGCTGTTGTGCAGCTAGCCATCGAATGCCAGAATCAGTATCATACAATCTAACAGAATCCAATACACTGATGCGTCCGCTAATAGTTTCATTAGCATTAAATGTATAGGGGGGAATTGGATTAAAAGAGTGATAATTTTCTATCATAGACATCGAGTCATCAATGACAGACAAATATTTTGTATCTAACTCATTAGGAACTGATAAATAAGCTGCATAAGAAGATTTTTCAACATTTTTTATTGATTCATACTCTAAATATGAATCAAATAAGAACGGACCAAGCTCAGGAGTTGAAATGTATGTGGCCATAACAACACACAGGGTGTAGACTTTCAATTTACATACACCAGAAAGTTGCAGTGAATAGATGATAGCAGCAAGCACATCCATTTGCATGGCAAACGGCATGAAAGAGTAACACCAACACAATTGAACAATCTGTTGGTCCGTTTGTGCATCAAATCGTGTGTCTCTCAGTATATTTTCTCGAACTATATTTAGCTCTGGCCATGAAATTTTGCCCTGCACAATAGATAAAAGTCTTTCTATATAAAACCACTACACTGATGCTCAACATGTTTACTTTGGATTAGAAAAACAAACATAACACTGAGAAGTAAGGAGGGTCCCATACATTTTTAAAAATTGCACGCTAAAGGTGCTGCTAAATGCATCCTTGTAACATTGATAGCGTGCTTTCACACACATAGTGAAACCCATCCCCTCCTACAAGAAACGCTCCTCGCAACAATAAATCCTCTCTACCTAAATAACATCTGTACAAACAAAATCTTACATTTTGCATACCTTCAACGCAAGTATACCCTTGATTATTCCAGGTAATGTTTTGAGCATGCCAAATATTTTTGGAATAATCTGTGCTTCTGCTTGCTTCTGTAAAGCCTGTGATGATGTCTCTTCTTCAACACTCTGCAAACTAGGAGCACTCTTGGTTGTTTCCTTTTTGATTTCCAATACTTCCAGAATGGTTGTAAGAAGTTCACTCACATGGGCCAGTAAGTTGAAGGGAAGTGTTTCGATTTCTCCATTTTTTGAGCCTGCTACAGCTGATTCGTCATGCGAATTCCCATCCCTCTGAAGAGAGGAAAGGCTTGGTAGTAAGGCAGAAGATGAAACTGCAATTTGTGGCAATACTAATTTCACTACGAGATTGACAATATCGAGTAGTAATTGATGAGGTGGGCTTTGCCTCCAACCGGTGCTCTCTTCTGATGCTGATGCAGCTGGAAAGGACTCTTCCTCCGCATCCGAAGGGGTGACTCCAGGAGGAGGAGCACCGCCTACATTGACAGGATTTCCACGCATACTGAGAAATTTTCTGTTCGGTATTCCGTAGATTTGATCTCTGTGAATACCGACAAGCTCTGACAGTCGAGATTTTCGTTTTCCACCAACGTGATCATATGTCCGTTCAAAAGATTTTAAAAACGCCACAAGCTGCCGCAGTTGATGTAAAGCAGCGCACCAAAGAAAACAATTTTCAGAGGGTTTACCTAGAGCCGTATCAAAGAGATAACGCAGCAATCCAATCATTGTATTATGAGAGACAGTGCAGGCAAGCTCCCTCAAGCGGCTAAGATACCAAAATTGAAGCAAAAGGGGCATAGTCTGAAAATGATGCAACCCAATTTCTGCCACGATTTCACCTAATCTACTCTCTCTACCACTATGGGATACACAGAAGTGTAGGAGAGAATTTTCACAGTGAAAGAGAGCCTCACGATGTCTGAGAAGATAGGAGAAACCTTTTTCAGAAGAAGAAGCATCGAGCACAAGATTCTCAGAGACAGTATTTTCCAGACGCATGAGGGTATTCCAAAGCAAAGAAATAAGAGATGAGAGGTTTAAGGAAGGGAAGGAGCCAGCAGAGCTCAATGCATTTAACATACAAGCGACTTTCTCAAGTTCAGCAATAAGATTTTTTGGAGAATTTTCCATCCAGCGAATGGGATGTGCGACGGATATGTGATGAATGGATGTATTCATATAGCCTAGCAAGGCTTTTAAGAGGCTCTCATTCGGTAAGGATGCAACAAGCGAGGCAGAGGGGCTATACACACATAGATGTATATATATATATATTAGTATACAAGAGGAAGAAATTAAATAGAGTGAGTGCAACAGTAAATTTGCTGAAAACATTTTAAATAAGAAAAAACAATAGTGTAGTAACTCTATAGGAAAAAACAAAGCTTCAACATAAGTATCAAATGTTAATTCTACAACCTCTAGATTTTTTATGAAGCGTATAGAACTTACCGAACGCCCTTCACCCTCACATAGAGTAGACCTAACAGCAGTGCAATCCCAACACCTAACGGACAGTGAGAATTGGAAAAAAATGTGCTGCTGTTCCCTTCTTCCTCTTGGTTTTCTCTTACAGAGTCTTGAAGTTTAGATCCTTCACGCCTCTCATACTGAGGATTCATAAGAGCTGTAACCAATGATTTGAATTTGGCCACAGGGTGTGTCAGTGAGCCTTTAAAAAACGTAGAGGTATGCAAGGATTTCTCAGCCAAAAGGGATGGAGCTCCCAAAGGAACAACAGAAGAAAACGTTTGGGTCTCTGGTGTCAATGCAGACAGTGGAAATTGTTTTTGATTGGCAGAGACATTGATAATACAATCCAAACCATGCAAAGCAGCCACACAAAGCGATCGTGAAGTAGTGTCAGCATCCACACTGGAAGCTATCGTCATCCAAAGTTGTAGGCTGCAATGCAGCCTCTGCACAGAATTGATCAAAAGCGTGGTATCCTCTTTACTCTCTGGCCTACGTGTGAAGTGTTCATGGTAATAGGTTACACAATAAGAAAGTTCTGCAATCAATACAGACAAACCATACCATAAGGAAGCTGTAAAAGATAAGGCATACACCTCCACCAAGTCTGCTAAATTTTCTAATATTTCCACCACCTCTTTCATAGAGAGCATGGCATGTGCCAGGACAATCGGGAGGAGTTTGGATAGGCCAAGTATTACCGACACTCTCCCCTTCTTTAATAAGCTGTGGAGATGCTCTACAAGCACTTTCAGTCGTTGTAATACTGGGAAGGAGGGCTGCAATCGATCCAAGGAGGCAGAAATCCTTGCTAACCCTATAAAGAGTCCACTGTGGCTATCCAAAGCGAGAACGCGAGTTTGTTGAAGCAGTGTTCGATGTTGCATCATTTTAGCTTCTACTGTAGACGTCGAGTGTGCATAGGCTACGTTAGAGATATCTTGAAGTGTACAGCAGACCTCTGATGAACTTTCACAGGTGCTCGTAATTGTATCCATTAACAATTGAATATGCCTTTCATAGTACTGTAAAATACACTCTACGGAGGCAGCATCGGAAAAATTGGCTTCTATTTCACTAGCTAAACAGATGTCAAACATATCTAAAACAGAGGTAGAAGTGGGATTCAATGCAAAAAGTTTGTAGCAATAGTCCATATACTGGGGTATAATAAGTAGAGAGCCATGAAGATGTGAGAGGACAAGAAAGGCAGCCATGAGATACCTAAAAAGATATATAACACTTTAAAAAAAAATTATAAGGAAACCTTGTAGGGTATTTTCATAGGAGGATGGACTGTATACTACCCATCTCAAACCAGATAAAAAGTTTCAATGAAACAATTGGCTTATTAAAACTTTACATACTCTTCACGAACAACAGATGTATCCTCAGGATTCTCCTGTATCCATTTCTTTGATATATAATAATAAATTTCATTGGCAACACTGGGCACCGCCTCAGCCAATCCAATAAAGGCGCTGAAAATACTAAATATTTGATTAGGAGCATTCATATAATTTGTCTCCAAACGATTACACAATTTATTAAGCAGAAGTAAACCCACTTCCTGCTCCATTTCATTGGGAATAGGATAAAATACTCTGGAATAAATTATAGCAAAAGAAACATATAAATTATCGTTCAAAATGTATATTTAAGAAGAGGAAATGCTAAATTAAAAAATAGTATTTAAAAGGAGTGTAGAATTTTTTTTTTTTGAAATGCTCTCAAAAATATTATAAAAGGGAAAAATCTCAGCTACAAGATTATAAAAGGGAGAAATCACCTCAAAAAAATATAGACTCTCTCAAAAATCTAAAAATAAGGATAATGACTCTTAAATTTTGAATACGAAGCATTATTTCCTCAAAAAAATATCTAAAAAAATAGGAAAAGTTACCCAGAAAACCATAATTTCTTTGCATTCCAATGAAAATGCATAAATCCCCTAAAAGTAAACAGTATGTTTCTTCTCCTCATACTCTATGAATGCCATATAAATATATATTCTCATGGATACGGCTGCTTACAAAGCCACAAACAACGAAAAATAGATAACTTAGTATATAAAAAAAAAAACAGAAAAAAAATCACAAAGGTAGGTCTCTCTACCAACACCTATTCTCCAATTTTAAGTCAAAAGGAAAGGAATGTATAATATAATGTGAATAAGAAGAAAGAAAGAACTATTATTTTTCTATACACAAAGACACTTCAAAGCATACCAAAGAATCCTATGAAAAATTACATCTATTAGGCAAAGAATCAAAGAGTAGGAAGAAATTTTATTTTATATAGAAACTCCAAGACACTTATACCGTTTCATAAAATCAATCCAAATTGTAGGAAGAAGAAAGTGGAGTAATGTATGATTAAATCGACAATCATCAATATTATCACACATTTTTGGAAAAATTTTCAGCAAGAATCGCTCGGCGGCCGAAGTGCGATGACTCAGCGAGCCGCCTGCACGTGTATATACACCCACAGAATCATAAAAATAATTAGTTTATAAAATCTTATTTTTGAGAAACATCCAGCAGTGTCCATACAAAGATACTCATTCTTTAGAATATCCCTTTGCATGTGTGTGTCCTCCCACGTACGAATTGATAGCAAGTTTATAGAATTCCATAAAAAGGTGGATCCTGCTTAAACACTATTAGGAAGATAAATTACACCCACCCCCCCCTTTAAAAGATAGATAGATAAACTCTACAAACGATTTTTATAAAGATAAACTCCACTCACCCCATTCTAAACTCCTAAAAATACCATCTCTACCTTGAGAGGCTGTAAAACTATGAAAGGCGGGCACAGAGAAGCAAACTAATTCAATGATAGCAAGAGAAGCACTCTTTTGAGAATGTTTTCCCTTCAAAATATCCTTGAAAATCTTGCTAAGGAATTGCTGCTCAGAACTCGCCCTCTGATCCTTTCCACTAAATCCATCGCCTCTCAATGAAAAAGAGTGCATCTCTTCTCGTAAAACCACTGCATAGATACTGGAGAGGCCACGAATAGCGGCCACATTCCATTCAAGGGTGAGAGGTTTCACGAGAGAAGAGAGATCGGAGATGTGGAGTAGAATAGGAAAGAGACTGCATACATCAAAACCAATCCTATACTATTTATATAAACGTATGATGAACAGGAGATACTCAAAATTTCACTACTCGTGTAGGACAGAATCCATGGAGCGTCTAACCGCCGCCTTCCCAAATAATTTTATTTCTATGCACACACATAAAGATTTACTAAGAGAGGCCATGAAAATGAAGCCACACATACTTTTTTGAAAGGAGAGAGAGATACACGCCCTCACACACCCTTACAAAGCTAGACCTGGGTTCTGGATCCATTTCAAAGCCATTACTGGCTGCATCACACGCTTCCTTTGAGATCTCAACTGTGCTGCAGAATTTATAAAATAGAGGATAGAGTACCGCTATTCCAGAATGGGTAATAAAATGAGTAGATCCTTGGGTAGAAGAGGCAGCAAGGCCACAGAGAAAGTACAGCACTCTGAGGATTTCTTGGGTGATTTGTGCGGCCGATGGAATTCCCTCCTGTGGGGGGGCAGCCTCCGATAAACAAATTTTCTCAGAGGTATCGCCTTTCCTCCCCTCCATGGCAGCGAGGGCACGCCTAGGATGGCCGTAGGTGTCCCACAGTTTCTGGGCATACAAGGCAAAGAAAACACTCACACTCCGTTGGCAGGAAGGCGGAGAGGGACGTAAAGCAGCCTGGAGGAGGGCAGCATGCCGCTTGCATAAGATTTCAAAAACGGTTTTGAAGTCCATCACATCATTTTCACATAGAAAAGAGAGACACAGGAGTGCACTATCTCTCACACATACATCTTCATTCCGTAGAGAAGCTTGTATCATCTTTAAGCACTCCAGAGCATCCTCTGGATGCTCACGACAAAGAGAAAGGATGACATTTAATTTTTCCAGAGGGAAAACCGCCGTGTCCTCCTCAGAGGCCACATATCCTTTTAATTTAGACATACTCAATTCACCATACAAAAATAAGCGTCCCAGCGGTAAGCAGGCAGGGATAGAAGAAATGCCCTCTGTAGAGGAAGGCATAGCCAGCATAGCCAACACTGTTTTGTAGATGGGAGCCACAGACATCGCATGCTGACCCATGGCCGCTGTGGCCACCAAAAAAGATTCTACTCGCCGCCGAGCGTTGCAACACAGAAGGGCCACCGATGGAGAAGCCGCCGCTAGCAGACGATGGGTGCAATACAGAAGAATAGGAAGTAAAGGCATGACGGCCCCTCCCTCTACAAATGCCGCCCTACCCACCCAGGCCAGGGCATACTGCTGACAGAGGCATCGATGGGCTATCAAAGAAGGCATTTGAAACGTAGTAAAATGGCATCCATAGAGTAGGAGAGCTCCCACTAGAAAACTACAAAGGGCATGTCCATGGAGTGATGCATCAAGGCCTAACAGAGGCAGAGGACCTTCTAATGCCTGCAGGAGGGAGAGTGAGGCATTTGGAGATACACCGGCAGCTGTATCTATACAAAGCCAATCCATGCTTTGAAAGGCATAGGCCGTCACACACAGCATAGGCAGTAATCCTGAGAAGTGACAGGTATCGTCCTGTCGTCTAATTTCCACCTCTTTGGGCCATTCATTGAAAAAATTTGACCAAGAGGACGCTACAAGGGGGAGGAGACGCTCGGGGGTGGCCCACGCGCCGCTCTCAGAGAGAGCCTCGCAGGCCTGAGCTATCTCTGGAGATTCATCTTGCTTTTGATTCATGCTGGCTGTGCCTCGACTCTCCTGCTGAGACATAGCCTCCCAGGCATCATAGTGGAGACACTCTAAGAGGAAGTTTGGAAGAAACGGTGAAAGATTTCCTTCAGGCAGACAAGGAGAGAAATATCCACCGAGGGAGGGTGCAGCCTCCTGAAAATGCTGAGAGGCTTCCTCTAAGGCCACTGAGCATCGCTGGGCACAATCACGAGCCGCTGTATCCGAAGCGGGGAGATTCTGAACCACAGCAATGAGGGGTAAAATAAGAAACATCGTAGAGGAGGGAAGGAGGCATTCCCGGAGAGTTAAGAAGTCATTTGGGGAGGAAGCCGTTACAGGGAGAGGGATGGAAGGGTGTGGAGGTTTCTCAATGGGGTGATGGAGGGAGATGTGTGAGAGCGTCTCATCCTCTATAGGGAGAATACCAAATGCTTGAAACATATGGAGATACGTCCATAGTAAATAACGTATCTCCTCTTCCACATGAGCTGTCCACAATAACCAAGCCATGGTATTGAAGAGCACATGCACTTTCCAAAGGGAAGCTCCACGTGAGAAGTAAGACTGCATAGAGGCTGGAAGACAGCGTGTTTGCTCTTTAAGAACTTTCAGAACAGATATAAAGCGGCGTATGAGCGGTATGAGAGTGGCATTTGAACGGCTAAAGTAAAAAATATTAAAAAATTATAGAGTGAAAAATGTATACCGGAAAAATGTATGAGAGAAATATGCGATCCTTTGGGTTGAGAAAGTGAGAGAGAGAGAGAGAGAAGTCTTACGTTGAAATGAGAGAGAAAAAAAGAGAGAAATGCATGAGAGAAATATGCCTTGAAAAAAAAGTGAGAGAAAAGTGACGTGAGTGGTAGGAGAAAAGAAAAAGTAATACTATTCACGAGAAATGAGAGTTAAAAAAAATAAAAAATACTGCATTTGAGAAAAAACAAATCCAAAGATAGGAAAAAAAAGAAACGATGACACAGTCTACTATACAAAATTTTAAAGAGAGGAAATACTAAGGAAAATAAACCCCAAAAGAGGTGTCTCTCTAAAAATAAAAAATACAACCCTCTCCTACTTGATGAAAATGTGAGGAAGAGAGAAAAGGATAGAATTCTTGAGACAGGAAATGAAATCAATCTTGAGTATCCCTATTTTGGGGATAGAAATTACCATCTACTGCCTATCTTCACTAGAATACAGCATCTTCTCCATAGTATATCCTATTTCTTTTATTCTTTAAGAATTTAAACGAACAAAAAGCAGCCTCTCTGCACGTTCTCAGTCTCACATCTCAGAAAAAAAAATTGGCAGGTAGAAGAAGAAAAAGAAGAAACGCATTCATCCATACTCTCCTCTCTTAAAAAGCATACCGCAGCAAAGATAATCGCTCTGAGATGAGGAGAAGAAGATGCAATGCTTTTAAAAAGCAGAAAATCAAACTCTGTGGACAAAGGCTAGCCTCGATGGCCTTCTTTACCTCCTTAGTATGTGAAAGTGAAGAATGACCCTGATTTAAAGTGGCTGCAGTGTGTTTGGAGGCGAGAAATGATGGAAGGGTAGAAAGACACCGTAGTATCTCTTCCACATCTGTGCATATAGAGCATAAGAGGCAGAAAAAGTATGGGAATGCAGAGAGATGTGGGATTGCATATGAAAAATTAGACAATTTTCTCTAGTGAACTGGAAAAAAATCATAAAAAAGATGCATATTTCAGAGGAGAACGTATAGATGAAACGAAGTCAATATTTTTTAACAAAAAATAGCAGCCACTGTGGCCTAGCCGACAGTAAGAGGGTTGTACACAGTTTTCAGTGAAAATACGATAAGTTTAAACAAAATTTAAGAGTAAACGTTGATAAAAGTAAACAATGAGAAGAAAGAGAGATATAGAGAGGAGAGCATAAAACAAAAAGAGAGAGAAGGAGTGTCGTTTAAAAAACAAAAAAATCCTTATAAAAATGCAAGAGAACACGCATCTTTTAGAAAAACTATAACAAATTATAAAAGCACACCAATGAAAAGTAAAAATATAATTTTGAAATATAACAGAATGAACATACTGCGTAAGAAAGATTCATCCTCAGAAATGAGTGGAAGCAGCTGTAAAAAACAAGTCAACAAGATTGTTCGATATGTAAGAGGGAGTGGTTGCGTAGACATTGCCTCTATGAGTAAGCCATTGAGAGAGAGTGGAATAGAATGATGAGAAGAAACACGAAAAATCCCCTTGAGAAGCTTCAGTGTATCTAAAATAGATTTCTGGTTATGGATGCCTTCAAATGCTTCTATAAATTAAAACAAAAACCCACAACCAATCCAAAGAGAAGATGAAGAAAAACGATACTTTAAAACGGGAGTCTAAGGATATATCCTACGTATGAAGAAAAAGTAATAAACGGTATTAACTATTCCATTGAAAATGAAAAACAAATAGTAAGGCGTCTCACAGTGTATCAAATCTGAATGAAAAATTAAAATTACAAGGAGCTATCCTGTCTCTAATTCTAAAAAAAGTAGGGAGTTCATTATAGATTAGAAGATGTACCCCTTTACTTAGTCTCTGCAATCTCCACCTATTCATTCGTTGTTTTTAGAATGATTAGAAGCCAGAAAAGGCATAAAGTATGCTAAAGGATAGGCCATACGCGTGTTTATAAATAAAATTACACGAAATGGCGTTTTCTTAACAAAAAGATAGCATTTTTACACGATTATGAATAGGAGGAAGAAAGTTGTAAGTGGATGTCTACAGGAAAATTAAAAAAAATTTAAAATGGGCATGGTATAAGACAGTGTTCAAGAAAAAGATAGAATAGACTAGGTTCCTACTAAAACAAGAGAGGAAAACTACCGGAAGTATCCAAAGAACGTGTTATATCTTCCAAACGTGCAAATATGCATTCCAAGAGAATAGGAGTGCATGTTTTAGCTTCAATAGCCATAAGTTTTTTGTAAATAGAAAAAACTGTTAAGGAATCACTCTTCGTTTGAATTTCCTGGGAAACCAGAGGTATTTTGGTGGCTTGAGCTAGACCCATGACCTCTTGACAAAAGAGATGTAGAAAGTTCGTTGGGAAGATTTTGGTAAAACACTCGTCATCTGAAGTAGTGCCACGCATAGGAGAGGAGGCAATGCGAGAAAATGTATAACTAGGAGCCTGCGATTGCAATGAGAGAGAAGATGGCAGACTCTCGCTGCGCCCCCCACCTCTTTTCGCAGAATCAAACCCTGCCAATAACGTATCCAAGGCACTATCCAGTGTGACATAGCCTCCATGTATAAGTTGAAAAAGTCCTTTAAGAGCGAATAAACGAATGTTGTTTTGATTCGACTGGGATGCTACACAGTGAGTGCCTTTGGAAAGGGACCCAGATGCGGTATTACTCCCTATTAAAACAGGTTTATTGCTAGGATCAGCCTCATTGACATAAACAACTTTAGTACTCTTTTCAGTGTCATCAGAAAGAGATGGAGGAGGAAAGAGAGAGCTAAACGACGGGACTTGTATACTCCCGTCGATAGCGGACGCAAAGCGATTGAAGATGCAATTGTACAAAACAGTAGAGCAGGGTCCAAACAGATCGGGGCGAGAGCTATATTGAACACAGAGGGCAACGAGAGAATTCACAGCCTCTCGCTGAAGGGGAGGACATGATGAAAGAAAGGCATCACGGAGACGACGTATCTGCGATTGGAGTCGTGAAGGTACCGCCGAAGGCATGCGGCTGGAATGCTTGGTCGCCATTTCAAAGAGAAACGAAATAAATCAAAAGGCTTTCGAATTAAGGAAGCTGCACTATTCGACCAACTTATCTATATCTTTCAGCACACTATTTAGGCGTTAATTAAACTTAAAAGTACAGGGTCGAGAGGTGAAAAAAAGCGGCTATTTGAAGAAATTCCCCATCAGAAACGGTAGATCCAGTTGATGATTTAGTAGTATGATAAGGCTCACTGAATGCCTAAGTGAATACACTTCATTTCTCCTATGTGATACTATGCGGTATACGCTGATTTAGATTGGCACAATTCGAAGGCAAAATTCACTTGAGACCTTGCGGGGCTCAAAAAAAACGAAAACAAAAGGATATAACAAGGCGAAAATGCTTTTAGAGTAGCATTATTGAGGTTTTTTTATGTGTAATGACCTGGTGTGTCTCATTTATATCAGTATCATAATCAATGCTAGAGCACCTGCAAAAGCACTTCTCAGATCCCTGAATGAATGCACTATAAGTTAATAGGCTCCCTCCTACCGAGAAAGTTTTTCTTTTCTGCACTACAAAATAAGATGAGAGTGCAATCATTAGTTGCAACCTCTTGAAGCTCTGCTACTAACTTTCGCTGTTTTGCCAGCTCTCCCACAATTTGTACTTTGCTGCAACAATCATTCAAAAGCAGTTAGGCCGAATTCCCTTCTACTAATTCAAAGAAAGTGGCTCATCTCTGGATTTCCATTCTGCTTATAATAATGCCGTAAAAATGATTTGTTTCGTTAAGTAGAAATGAGCATCAGTAACATGTAAACATACTGCAGAAAATATAACTTATTCTTCTATTCGCAAACTATTTAGATCATGAGATGGTGCTAAAAGCCACTAGCAAAGCCCAATTTTCTTTTACGAGCGGTTGAAACAAAACAACTCTACCTGTTATCTCACACATTTTATTATGGGAGCAATTTGATGAACAAAAATATTTTGCGGATAGCATTATGATATATTTTAGGATATTTATAGCAGATCAAAAGAGGAGTTTTATTAAATTATTTCAAAGAATATAAGAATGACTAGTGCGATTAAGCGTAAGTATCTGTTTTATTTGAGGTGAGATAACGAGGTATCCTCTCGTGGAGTGTAATTTGCTTGCATAGTGATTTAAGACAACCAACATTTTCGTAACATATTACTGACAAATCCTTTACGTCTGTGCCTACGCGCTCTTTTTTGTGATTACGGTTCTATACGTTTTTCGTTAGTGAGGAAGCATAGAACAAATGTAAAAGATTTTAAGGCAGAAAGGTACTTAAACAGTAAATACAAAATGTAAAATGCATTTTGAGATCAAAGAACAATATAACAGAAAGCAAATTGAAAATGAAAAGTACTACATGAAGTCTGTCGGGTTTCATGTTTTTGTACAAGCTTGTGAATTAGATATTTTTATTAAGAGCCAGGAATGGGAAATTTGCAACAACTGTACAAACTAAGTGGAATTCGAAACTTTTGTTGCAACTGGTAATTTGCCATTGATATAACTCCAATTATAAAAAAACCGAATGAATAGCACAAAATCAGTATACACGATAAGCGAGCTGGAAACAGTTTGTACCCTTCATGGCATATTAGTTTATTTGGAAACTCGTTTATCGGATCATCATCTATTGTAAATACATACAAGATGTAACAGTGGTTCACACAAGAGCTTAGATGTGTACCACACGCGTAATTGCCCTGGGCTGAAAACAGCATGAGAATTACTAATACGTTTGCAGCTCATGAGATGAAAATGAAGCGATCTTGTGATTTATCTTCACACAAAAATGTTTACATGCACGTGACCCAAATTTTCAGCATGGAAAACCACAGAGTGCGTTAAATTTTGCAATATATGCTTGGGGATTGAAAATTTCTCGCCTTAAAACTGTGTGATAGATTCTATTACTTATACACAGCGGAGTTGTTGTGCATTAACTGACAAACTGTAGAGTGACTTATTTCGTTTTCTTACTTTCTGCTAGATGTTGCGAGAGGGACCTTTACTTATCCTACAAAGCTGACGTTTATTTCAGAAACAAAAGGTGCAAGGCATATACGGTGGTGCCTGGATATTTTTCGCTCTTTCTTTTCTTTATTGAAATAAAATAAGGCTATAAAATGCAACATCCTCTTTTTCCATTTAAACAATGTTAATACTTGCAGAACAGCATAGCTGAAGCATTCATTGCCGAAAATTTAGAAAACGTTACCGTTGTCGGCATTAGCTTTAGGTCCAATAGGCAGTGATTAATTTGATGATTCATTCATTTCGATTTCCGCTGAAAAGAGAGGAAAAATACGTTTCAGAAATTAATCTTAAAAATTATGATCTTCCATCACCGAGATATTTTCCTGGAATTTTGTATACTTTGTTTGCATGCCTTTCGTTGTTTACCCTCGGAATTTTTTTTACCGAAACGATGAAAGAATAATCGCTTTCTTGAATGGTTCAACAAACAATTCTCCTTACCGCTACAGCGAGTTTGCCACCACAATTTTTGACTCGTAAATGCCGTTTTGTACTTGCACGAAATTTTTCATCCGCTGTGATGATTCTTTTTCACTTTTAAAATATGCAATTAGTAGCTGTGAATGAAATGCTGTTTATCCAATCTGTTTTCCAAAAGCAACCCCATGACAACACCTCATTGAACCACGTAGTGTTGAAACATATACAAATGATTGCGTTCAATAGTTTGTATTTTCAAAACTATATCTCTTATTAACTGCCTCTGTAAAGTTTTTTGTTGTCGCTTCCGTATTAAAAACGTACTTTCCTTGAATTTTCCTGTTTTGTCGCTTCTGTTAGGTGAGCTTCAACGCGTGAATTTGTAATGCACGCACTTCTTCGAATCATTACACTTTCTCTGTATCTCATTCTTCTTCTGCCATCATTTTGAGGAGCCTGCGTGAGAAAAGCACGCACGTGTTAATTTTGAATATTTCTTACCTACATGAACAAAGCAGAATTTCTACAGTATGAGAAAACGAACATTTCCGTAGATTCCCTTTTAAGCCGGCTTATATAAATGCTTATGTTTATAGTAAGCAAAAAATATATTTTCTGTATCGCATGCACTACTATGTGAATGCACACTCACAATTTTGTTTGATTTCCTTTTATTAAACATTTGCTGCCCTTACCCATTCATTCCCCCTTGAGCCTCTCGATTAGTACATACAGCCGCAGCACTTCCTGTGTGGATGCAATCTTCGCCTTGTGAGTCCCCTCCTCGTAGCTTGGCCATTTCTGTTCAGAAGTGTTTCCGACAGTTTTCATCTATTTTTCCTCCGATTCACTATAAAATTTTTTTCTCCCCGATCGATGCATATGCCATTGATCGCGTGTGGAGCTTCTTCACCTCGGCAGCAGCGCCTTGTGGGTATAGACAAATAAAGGCATTCCTTCCTTATCCTATCTCTCTCTCTTTCACTCTAAGCACTTCATCTGCGACTGTATCTGAACCGCTCTTACTAAATCCTTACTCTGCTTTAATTCTTCATCGTGTCTTCTCTACGTATTTTGAGTGCTTCCGCATTTCGTGATTTGCAAATTTCACATCATGGAACTCTCATCCACAGTTTCATCCACTGAGACACTCCTCCCCAAAGCGCTCTCCACGCTCAAAAAATATCTTCCCAATTATTTTGGTGCCTCTGTGTTCCCTCCTACCACTACTGAGTCATTAACAAGCCTCCTGGATCCTATTTCGAGATGTAACACGTCCTTCAAGGTTACACTTATCAAGGGTGGAATCACCAATAGCCTCCTGAAGGTCACACATCCTGAGGCTAGCAAAAGAGCCTGTTTGATTCGTTATTACGGTACATTCATAAGAGAAAGCAATATAATTTTTTTGATCCGTGTGATTCTCCCTTAAATTAATTTTTATTGGTCTATGCTTTTCAAAGAGCATTGAAAAGCATAGACCTACTTGGATGTCCTTCCTCTTATCCCACAGGCGTGTGTACCTCTCTATAACCTATATCTTTCTATGTAAGAATGAGGGCTTATCTTATCTGGCCGGAGGTGGGTCTATAGAGAGGCCAACTCAACGAAACAGAATCCCAGTGAAGGCTGGATGGGAGAGAGGAGATTTTATGTGTGTGTGTATTTCTCTCATTCCCAGTCTTACACCCTCCTATTCCTATCCTCGATGTAATTTTACATCTTTTTTATTTTGTGTGATGTGTGCCTCCTTATTTTTCCTCATTTTTCTCTTTCTCTCGAGTTTTAGATTCGTCTAAAAACGTTTTTCTATTCTTGTTTTCTTCTTCTCTCTCTGTATCTTCTCTTTTCACTGAGAATTTTTCTTCAATGCTTTGATGCTTTAACAGTTTTTCATCTTTCCTTTGTTTTCAGGACCCAAAACAGAACATATTATCAATAGAGATAAAGAACGTGCTCTTGGTATTTACTTGGAGAATTTTGGCATTGGAAAAAAAGTTTATACACGCTTTGAGGTGAGCCTCCTAATTTCTTGGCGGATATTTGTCTCTATGCCTTTACATTTTGTACAAAAAAAGAGAATTCTTTATGCTATTTTTTCTTTTTTTCTACCCGCCATTTGATGAAGAGACTTTTTTTTGTAAACATTCTATGCCTCTCTTCTTCTTCTTCTCTATCCTTTTGTAAACATTCTATGCCTCTTTTCTTCTTCTCTATCCTTTTATAATTCTCCTATGCCTCTCTTCTTCTTCCTCTTCGTCTTCTCTATCCTTTTGTAAACATTCTATGCCTCTCTTCTTCTTCTTCTTCTCTATCCTTTTGTAATCCTCCTATGCCTCTCTTCTTCTTCTCTATCCTTTTGTAAACATTCTATGCCTCTCTTCTTCTTCTTCTTCTTTTTCTACCTTTTCTTGATATTGAGGATAGAGAGATGCAGGATTTTGTGATTTGCTAGTAAGAGAATTTTTCGAAATAGCCTTTAAAGCTCTGTTTTGTACGCATTTGTAGTTCTTTGTGATATCAAAGTTTTATTTCTCTCCTATGTGTAGACTCTGCTTACCTCTGTTTTATAGTTTTATTTTTTTAAAAACTTGTTTAGGGTGGACAGATTGAAGAATGGATTTGGGGAAGATCTATTGAAAGTAATGAGATGGGTGATGAACAACTTATGCCATTTATTGCAAAGAAATTGGCTGAATTGCATTGTTTGTATATTTCACCTACCATCTACGTATCTCATTATCATCATGTAGGTTGACAGGAAGAAGAAGATTGGCTTTATAGTTAATCCAGTTTTTTTTTTTTTTAAATGAGAGGGAGAGAGATGGAGAAAGAGAGAGAGAGAGAGATGGAGAAAGAAAGAGAGAGAGAGATGAAAATGAAGGAAAGAGATGGTGAAAGAGAGATGAAAATGAGAGAGAGAGAGAGATGGAGAAAGAGAGAGAGAGAGATGAAAATGAGAGAAAATGACAGTACTGTAAAGAAAGAGAGATAAGAGAGCCTCCAGAGTACTAAAAAGAAACGGATCAATCGTCAGAGAGAGAGAAAATTGTGAAATAAACAGACGATGATTGAGAAAGAAAGTATGAGAAAATGATAGACCGAGCAAGCAAAATGCTATAGGAAGAGAACCCATCCATGAAAAACAAAAATCTAAAAGAAGAGAAATTGGAGATGGAATGAAGAAAAAATGAGGATGCAATGAGGAGAAATTTGATATGAAGAAAAATTGGAAAGAAGAGAAAATGTAATTTGAATGAAACATGTAAGGAAAGTCAAACCAATTATCACTTTGGTTACTCTCTGCGTCTATGGAGATATTTTTGATCAAAGCATTTTTTCTTTATATTTACTTATGAAGATGGAATGCATAGAGGAAAATAGTGGATTCTTTATTAGCTTGTTTTATTTGAAGGCGTTAATCCTCTATTTTTCTTATTTATTTTTGTGGATAATTTATCAGATTAATGCACCTATGCCAGAAAATTTGGAAACCACCTCTCTTTTATGGGAAACGATTTGGAAATATTACACCTTGTATGGTGGAGAGCATTTTTATTTTATTTCTTCATGGTTTTTGATTATAATAGTGTGAACTGTGTTCTCTTTATTATCTCTAACACATTCTCTCACTGTATTTGTTTTCTCTTTTTCATTTCTCTCTCTTTTCTCTTTCTCTTTACTCTCTTTCTCTTTACTCCCTCTCTCTCTCTTTATTCTCTTTACTCTCTCTCTTTACTCTCTCTCTCTCTACTCTTTCTCTCTTTACTCTCTCCCCCTTCCTTCACTCTTCTCCCTCCTTCTCTTCTCTCCTCTCTCTCTCTCTCTCTACTCTCTCCCCCCTCCTCTCCTTCTCTCTTCCCCCCCTCCTCCTCTCCTCCTCCTTCTCCCCTCCTCTCCTCCTCCTTCTCCCCTCTACCCTCCTCCTCTCCTCTCCTTCTTTCTTCCCCCCTCTACCCTCCTCCTCTCCTTCTCTCTTCCCCCCTCTACCCTCCTCCTCTTCTCCCCCTCTACCCTCCTCCCCCTCTACCCTCCTCCCCCTCTACCTTCCTCTCCCCGCTTCATCTTTTTTTGTTGAAATACGATACGAAACAGAAGATTAGTATTTAAAGAGAAAAACAAAAACAGAGGTGTCTTCTTCTTATTAAAAAACAAAGTTTTCAACGTATACATTAATCAAAGAACAGCCATACGAATATATAAATGCAATCTTCTCTATTCTCATAAACTCTATTTTCTATTGATTCTTTCTGATATAACTACATGTAGATGTGAAGATAAAATTAAAGAAGATCATCCACGTTTTAAACGTCTGACACTTTTCAATTTTGATGCCATTTATCAGGTAAGAAGAAGAGCATCCACATGGAATAGTTTTGTTATGGATATATTTATAAACAGGGAGGATAGACAGAGTTTCACATGTATTTTGTTTTTTTGAACTAACAAATGTATTGTTTTTTCTACACATTGTAAATAAAAATCTACTTTAAAGTAATGATAGACGTTTTTTATTTATAAAAAGAAGAAGAAGAAGAAGAAGAATGGATTTAACGTCTATAGAAGCTCTGATTTCTCATTCAAGAGAAGGTAGAAAATGATAAGATGGATGAGAATTTCATTAATAAAGTGTGTGTGGGATAATTTTTATCTAAAGAAGATGCTTCTCTTTATTATATATTTCTTTTCATGGGTGAAGATTTGTTAGTGTGCATCTTCTTATTGGTTTCTGTGAGTAGATTTTAATGGAGATTGAAGACTCTGCAAAGGCTTTACAGTCTCCCATCTCCATTTGTCATTGTGATCTTCTGAGTGGAAATATCGTTAAACTCGATGAAGGTTAGTAGTATTCTCGATAGAATTGTTTTATTTATTTTAGAATATATCAAAATGAATAATTATAAACACACTCTTGTGGAAAATTCTTATTTTTCTAGTAGAGAAGAGAAAAATCTATCCTTTGTTTTCGTCTCTCTTTTTAGTTTTACTCTATTGCTGTTTTTTATTTTCATTTCTTTTATTTCTTTATTTCAATTTTTATCTCAAAAGATATTTCTGGCTTGTCGAATGCCTCAATTTTCTCATTAATATTATTTTTTTTTTCATATATTTCTCTCTGTTTTACAAAAAATTGAAGATTTCTTTGCCTATCAGGAGGTGTAGAATTTATTGATTTTGAGTATGGAATGCCTGCTGAACGTGCCTTTGATATTGCTAATCATTTCAATGAATATGCTGGTAGATTAAATTTTTCAAGAGTAGACAGGAGATGCATTTGATTGAGAGAGAACTGACAGAGAATAAAGAGAATGGAGAACTGAGAGAGAATGAAAAGAATGGAGAACTGAGAGAGAATGAAGAGAGAATGGAGAGAGAACTGAGAGAGAACTGAAAGAGAATGGAGAGAGAATGAAAAGAATGGAGAACTGAGAGAGAATGAAAAGAATGGAGAGAATAAAGAGAAATGAAATGCATTGTTTTTAACACTATATTTTCTTCTTTTTACATACGGCGTGGATTATCATTTTGTTTCATATTTTATTTTTCATTAGCTCAAAATATAGAGTTAATTTATTATGAAGTCTTTTGTAGAATAAATGTCAACGAAAGGCTAAACCTTTATAGAAAACAAAAAAGAGAATTATTTTTTTTAGAATGGAGCATTCCTTTTGTACTGCATTTTGAAGACACGCCATGCACAACTCTTTTAATTTAAAAAGAGAATTTCATCGCCTCTATTTTTTGTTCAATGAATGAAGAAAAACATTTCAGAGAATTAGAGAAATGTATATTTTTACTTTAACAGGCTTTGAATGCCATTGGAAAAATTTCCCATCTGAAACTCAACAGAGAGCATTTTTAGAGTTTGTAGAAGTGTTGCATATTCTTTTACATTTTTTTCATTTTTTTTATATTTTTTTAAGCCTTTCATACGTCTCTGTCTTCTTCTTTGTTCTAAGATTTCTGTAGTTATGATTTTTTTTTTTTTATAGTCATATCTTTTTTGAAAAAACAAAAGTGTGTATATCTTTCATGATGATTTAGTAGGATACTGTGCTTTTTTAAACTACATTTTGCATTCCTTCCAATGCTTTTTTTTTTTATGTAGGTGTTATGCCATGAATCATCGTGATAAACCTTCAGTTGAAAAATTAATGAAGGAAACACATGCATTTCTCCCAGTTTCTCATTGTTATTGGGGTAGGTTATAAGTTATCCACATTTCTAGCAAAAGATAAAAAATTTATTAATGGAAAAAGGTTAAAAATCATGCCTTTCTAAGGCTCTCTCTGTTTTGTTCACACACAGAAAGTTTGATAAACTGTTTTCTAGGATGTCTTGTATTTGTCCAGTGTTTAGAAATTCTTTGGCCTCTGGAAACTCTATACGAGGAATTATTTTTATTCTATACAATGCTTTTGTTTATTGGACAGGATTGTGGTCACTTGTTCAAGCGCTCTATTCAGATATAAACTTTGATTTCTGGAGGTAATATTTCGAATATATAAAAAAAGTAATGTACTTCTAAACATATTTGAAGTGTGGTGGTGTACTCTCCTGGAGTAGGGAGAAGGAGAGAGAGGGAATGGAGTGGAGTGGGGAGGAGAGAGAGGGAGGGAATGGAGTGGAGTGGAGTGGGGAGGAGGATAGAGAAGGAGGGAGGGAGGGAGGGGAGTAGGGAGGAGGAGAGAGAGGGGGAGGGGAGGGGAGTGGGGAGGAGAGAGAGGGAGGGG
>JADAQX010001073.1:0-15071 GCA_015476325.1 Cardiosporidium cionae | reverse complement strand
TTAGGATATTACATTACCAAAACTAAGTAACTATTGCCTATTTCATCTACAACATTCTATACTCTACTTCTATTTCGGCCGGGATCTTATTCGATCGGCCAAATGAGCAATAGCTCGTTTACATGTTTTCTCGTTTGCAAACCGCTGTATGCTTTATTGTCCAGTAGTACCTTCTTTCTTGGCAGCTATATTTTACGTCTTCGGTTCTTTTGATATAATAGCAATTTTGGAAATAAACTTTTTACCATTTGGGTAAAATTATATCTTTGAGTATAACTTTGCAAGCACTCCAAGTCGACATTTATTAGTAACTTCATGCCTGTAACTGTCTTAAATTGAGAAACATTGAAGTTTATATAATTTTTTGCTCTGAATGCACTGAAAAAACGTTCCCGATAATGAATTGAAATAGTTGTTCCAGCAATTATGTATTAATAACAAAATGTAATTTTCCGTTGCAAAACATCACTGTAAATTAACATGTTGTTGTACATGCTCTGCACGGCCTATAAGTTTTCTAGATGTTAAAAAGTAATAAACAAACTTCAAGACAAGGAACCATATTATCTTTTTTGATTAAGCTAAGGCAATGAATGAAATCGATGATTTCCGGATATATGATTTCTTTTTGTATCACTTGATTTCCCCGTTCGTTTTTGCTTTATCAATTAAGGGTTGCTTAACATGCTGAGTTACTTTATTATGAAATTCGCTCTGGCTCTTTAGAATAATATACATTTTTTGGGGTTACGCTCTGCGCTGCCCTGAAAATAGGTTAGCAAAGGGTACAGCCAGTCCTCTGGGTTAGATATTTCTCGCTGTGAATTTGAAATATGTCACGTAGTAGCTCAGCATGCTTTGATAAAAGTAGAATACGAGTGCCAGAGTGCACCGCAAATTTCAATTTACTTGCCTACACGTGTCTTTCTGCTTATGCAAAGGAAGTTAGCCTTCATTTTTTGCCAATTTAGAAAAAATTGATCAGGTCTATTTAGAAAATTTCGTCCATGCCGTCTCCTGTCCCTCCTCCTCCTTCTATTTCTGTACCATCGTCTACAACGGCGTCTTCCGCAAGCATTTGCCGTTTAGACCCACTTTCCGTGATAAGGTTTTTGCCGGTGCAGACAGAAGAGGAATTTCGGCACCCTGTTGTCCACTTCTCTCCCTTGTTCGCGCATCATTTTTTTGGGGAGGATAATTTTATATGGGGATTCGAAGCTGACCTTCTCATTTCATTTTACTTCATCCCCTTCAGTTTTGAAGTGTTTCTTTCCATTGACGGACGCCCACTACCTCATTTGGAAGATTCCACACTCCCCTTACTGTCACTTCGACGGTCCCTATGCCACCGCACTCCCTTTCCAGGTGGTTTAATTGATGATGCGGAGCAATTCAAAAAAATATTAAGGGAACGTCAAACGCATTCTTTTTTTCCTCCTGGACGCATTCTTTTTGAGATTCCTTTTCCTCTTAAAGGAAAACGCAGAAAACAGCAGTGTCCCTCCCGCCCAGCATTTACAATTCCATCAGAGGAAGTTGGCCGAAAGCCATGCTTGACGCCTCTGTGTGATTTTCCTCCATCCCATACACTTTTGCAAATACGGGAGTGCACATTTCATTGCTCAGAAGAAGGAAACGATGGTACTTACGCTTCTTTATGGGATGATCATCCCGTCCCCATCGTTGAAAGCACTCCACCCCGTTTGCGTCGAATCTCTCCTTCCTCTGCCGAAAGACTGCCTTCCCCTCCCTCAGAGGATAGGACGGAATTCATAATTTCTGAAAACTCTAAGAAACGAGAAAATTCCTTGTTACCTATCCAAGGAACCCTTACTTCCTCGGATATTCCCCATGAGGGGAATCCTTCCCCTGCTTCATCAAATTCTGAGAAAATAAATGAACTAGCAAAGGAACAGACGGACGTGCGTCCCTACCGTCGCACACGGACACGTCGATCATCAGATACACGTAAAAGGAGGCAATCCTCCCCTATAAAAACAGACGATGCCCCTGTGATCACCTCGTCTACCCCTCTAGAAGGAGAAATAAATGTTTCTGTGGTTTGCCCGTCTATTGAGGAGTATAACTCGCCTCTAAATCCAGGAAGTGTTTCTTTTCCTTTATTACATCGACGTATGGAATGGTTTCTTCATTGGTTTATCGAAAGTGCATCACCCATTGAATCGGATGAACGCTGGCGGATCCTCTTACCGTATATTGTTTCTTCTTCATCTACGGGGATATCTTCTTCCTCAATTTTAAGAAAATCTGCCGTTGGATCTGGCCGCACTCTGGCCAGGAAGACGGCGAGAGATACCGCTCCGTCTCCTGGATCCTTACCTGCATCTCTTCTCTCTGCTACTTCCATCAAGATTCCTCCCATGCATGCCTCCCCTATCTCTGCAGCATCCCCGCCTTATAAGCGTTTTGCGGTATCGGCTGCGAAAGAGGCTGCCGGTGATGAAAATCCTAAAAAAGAAATTATGCGATCAGCCACACTTCGCTCAGGAGGGCATAGTTGCACATCCAAGAAAATATCAACACCACTCTCTCCCAAGATGGATACACGTGCTTTGAAGAAACGAAATTCTTTCTCCCTGCCTCTGGAAACTATTCCACGCAGTAAAATACCCTTGCAGCGCAAGCAAAGAGGAAATCCATCTCGGGTGGAGGAGAAAGAAAAAATTGAAGAAGATGATCAGGAAGAGGTCACCATGAAAAAATCTCTCCGCATACACACTGGAAAGCCTAGAAAGAAAGCAGCTCTCTCTACCCTTCCTTCTCTGACCTCTTATGTGAATGGTGATCCACCTTCATCTCATGACGCACCCCTACTTTCTTCAGAGACCCACCACTTTCGATTTCATCTCGCTGGCTTTGCTACGACATATACATTCTTCTCTATTAATCAAAATCGCCGTCGAATTAGTCAATTTATGGTGTTTCCTCACATGCAAAAGCGGGGTAAGGGGGTAGGGGGGAAGGGGAAGGAAATAGAGGGGAAGGAAATAGAGGGGAAGGGAATAGAGGGGAAGGAAATAGAGGGGAAGAGAATAGAGGGGAAGGAAATAGAGGGGAAGAGAATAGAGAGAAATAGAGGGGAAGGAAATAGAGGGGAAGAGAATAAAGGAGAAGGAAATAGAGGGGAAGGGAATAGAGAGGAATAGAGGGGAAGGAAATAGAGGGGAAGGAAATAGAGAGGAAGGAAATAGAGGGGAATCAAATAGGTAGAGGGAAAATGGATAAATAGAAGTGAACTACAGGTAGATAAATGTAAAACTAGAAAATGAAAGCATGTCACATTTTGAGTAAAGTGCATAGAAACTCTGTTCTCTATACCAACGTGTTTTAGATTCCTTCGATTTCCCATTTTTATTTTAAGCTTTCCTCTAGCTAGAATCCAAAAGAGAAGTTTTTGCTTCTACAGTATACTTCCTCTGAATCTCATTTCTAATTCATTTATTCCATATGAGAGAGACCGTGAGGCTATCCATCCTCTCACAATACTTTCGGTTTATAATTCTTTTTCATGGTGGCTGACGTGGGTGGCTTTGCTTCTGTTTCTTCTTCTACGTTTCTCTTACAAATATATTTATTTCTTTTTGTAAATTAGGAATTGGAATGGAATTATTGGAACAAATTTATTATGCTGCCATTCGTGATGAGAAAGTGTGTGAGGTCTGTCTGCATTACAGAAAAAGAAATGAAAACACTCTTTAAATACGTTTTAAAATAGAATAAAATACAATTTGAAAGATTAACCAAAAAAAAAAAAAATATAAAAATGTTTAGATTTTTTACATTTTGAGATATCTCAAATTCTTTTTTAAAAAAATAAAATTTATTTTCTGTTTTTATAATCTCTACTTTGTAAATACACACTGTCTTGGAGTTTTATATATTATTTTTATTTTTTAATTTATAAGATTACCGTCGAGGATCCTGCCTCCACCTTCACACAATTAAGAGATATTGTCTCTTTAAAACTTTGTTTTGATTCACATCAACTTCCAATTTCATGTTTATATCCTCCTCCTTCTTCATCCTCTGTAATAAAAGCAGAAAAACGATCTACAACTAAAGTAAGAGGAATAATTCCAATCACTCATCTTCTCATTCATTTTTTATAAAAGATAAAATAGGAGAAGAAGAGGATTTTTTTGTTGAATGGGAGAGAGAAAGTAAAATTAGAGTACAAAATGGATGAGAAGAATGTAATTTTTATAGAATATTTATCTTCTATAAGGAAGAAAGTTGTAGAAATACATTGAAATGAAAAAATCTTACTTTTTTGTTTTATGTGATGGAAACTTGTATACTCTTATGTATGCTATCATAGAAGTTATCAAAAATCTCCGAAGGATTCTCTTCTTCTCTTTGTTATTCGAATGGCTATGAGAGAAAAGAACTCATCCAAATGACAAAAGAAACAGCTAAACAAGCTACACGGTATATCATTATTCTCTGGAGAGGGGGGTAGGAGGAGGGAGGGAGAGGAGGAGAGAGGAGGAGGGGGGGGGAGGAGGTGATGATGGAGGGAGGGAGAGAGGAGGAGGAGAGAGAGGAGGGAGGGAGAGGATGATGATGGAAGGAGAGAGAGAGAGAGGAGGGAGGGAGAGGATGATGATGGAGGGAGAGGAGGATGATGATGGAGGGAGAGGAGGATGATGATGGAGGGAGGGAGAGGATGATGGAAGGAGGGAGAGGATGATGGAAGGAGGGAGAGGATGATGATGATGGAAGGAGAGAGAGGGTGATGATGGAGGGAGGGAGAGGGTGATGATGGAGGGAGGGAGAGGATGATGATGGAGGGAGGGAGAGGATGATGGAAGGAGAGAGAGGGTGATGATGGAGGGAAGGAGAAGAGGATGATGATGGAGAAGAAGCGTGAGGAGGATGAAGGAGGCTACTGATGATACAGAGAGATAGTGATAAAGATAATGATACTAACAAATAAAGATTATGAAACCATGAAGCGAGAGAATGATGAATATTCCTATACTTATAGTGAGGATGAAGCGGATTAGAAGAAATCAAATGAAAAACAACGTGTATTTCATAGTTTTTTGAGTAACTAATTGCACTGTTATTAACAGAATGATTTCCTATTTTTTTAAAACAAAAAGAGAATTTTCTCTATAATTTTCTTTTCTTCTATTTTGATAGAATGCGAGAAACTTTACTATTAGCGCATGCTCTACCTCATCCTCTACCCAAATCAAGTTTTCCTTTGGATTCTTCCTCTGAATCCAATTCTACTTCTCAACGCCTATCCAACGAGTTATTGCCCTCTTCTTCGCCACTTTTATCGTCTGGAGGGAGTTCCTCTCCTACTATAATAAAAGATTCTTGTTATCCTTCAACAATGGAAGAGACAAGATTGGAAAATAGTGATATTTTGAAGGAAGTTCGAATTCAAATCAAGAAACGGCTTAAAAGAGAGCATTTGGATGATTTTGCTGAATTTCCTGGTGTTGGATTGAGTTGTGGTGGAAATGATATGTATAAAGAAATGGTAGGCAAGGAAAAAGGAGGGAGGGAAGAGAGAGAGAGAGAAGAGATGATGAGAAAAGAGGGAAGGAGGGAAGGAAGAGATGATGAGAAAAGAGGGAAGGAGGAGAGAGAGAGAGAGAAGAGATGATGAGAAAAGAGGGAAGGAGGGAGGGAAGAGAGAGAAGAGATGATGAGAAAAGAGGGAGAAGGAAGCAGCGTGGAGTAGAAAATGAATTGAGAGAATGAAATGCAATGAATACGGAATTATAAGAGACGATGTTGAGAATGAGGATAACAAATGCAAAAAATTAAAAAGAGTCCATAAACAGTTGAATGAAATTGAAAAACGTGTAGAAATGCAATAAAAATATAACGAAATTAGTACAATCGTGTAGAGAGAGAAAGAGAAGATTGAAAATGTAGAAAGAATAAAGAAACGTTACATTTATGCATCTACCGATGATAAGGAATTTTATTAATATAGATTTTTAAAAAAAGTTTTGATTCAAATTTTTAATTTCATAAAACTATTTTTTCTCCCTCTTTGTGTTTATTTTGTTAGGTAAAAGCAGAATTGCAACGCAAATGGTTAGAACATTTCACCGTCTATTATAGGTGAGAAATTTTGAAATTATAGAATGTTTCTTTTCGTTTATTTTTTATGAAGAGAAACATAGAGAAGTGAGATGAGATGAAATGATAGAGAAATGATGTGAGATGAAATGAGGTGAGATGATAGAGAAATGAGATGAAATAAAATGCAATGAGAACGACTTACATGATGGAGAAAACAAAGAGAAGTTTTTAAAAAAAACAACGAAAAGAAGACAGAAGCATCCCTATTAAGCAAATCTACACAATGTTTCACTTCATAACAAAATTTAATAAGAAACACCGTAAATATATGCAAAAGAAAGTAAAGAATTTTGTATCCAAAGCCTATACTTCTTCTTCTATCCTATTTTTGTTTGTTTTTGTTCTATTTCTCAGAACAATCCATAAACTTCGAAGTCTATTTCCACTCTGAGAATATTTACATTTGGATTTTGGAGGAAAAGAAGAAATTTTAGGCACGATGAAGAAGCAAAGAGAGTGGCCTACCTTCCCTCTCTCTTTGGAAAAAAAAAATTATCGAAATGCTTCTCTCTTTTGTTATTTTTGTTTTTATTTTTCAAGATTTGACTGACAGCCATCTAATTTTTTTTTTTATTTACAAAAGTATGGGGTGTGTACATACACCCGCCATAGCAATTTGTTCTGTGGCTTGTAGAAAAAATCCTCTTTAAGAAGAGAATTTCAACTTTTGTAATTAAAAACTATTTTTATGGTTTGGTGGATATTTGAAAATATATGATGAAAGTGAAAGGGGGGTGTCAAATATTTCAAAGGGGGCTTCAAGAGGGTAGGAGGAAGAGATATTTTATTTTTGAAGAGGGGGGAGAGAAGAGTTGGAGGGAGAAGGGGGGAGAGAAGAGTTGGAAGGAGAAGGGGGGAGAGAAGAGTTGGAAGGAGAAGGGGGGAGAGAAGAGTTGGAGGGAGAAGGGGGGAGAGAAGAGTTGGAAGGAGAAGGGGGGAGAGAAGAGTTGGAAGGAGAATGGAAAGAAGAGTTGGAGGGAGAAGGGGGGAGAGAAGAGACAACTATATATACTTTGTGTGGAAAGTTTATAAATTTGATTGCAATTTGTTTCAAACTCTCTTGTGGAGGATCAAAATGAAAGAAACGCTTTGTAGAAAACTTTATATAAAAAAAATATTATCTTCTTATGTATAGAATAAGAAAGCATTGACTGAAGGCATCTCCTCCTTCATCTTTTCGATAAACTTTTAAAGAAAATTCATTTAAAAAACAAGAGACAATGCAGTATACAAAACCACTTTTTGTTGATATAAGTAAAGCTCAACATTTGTTTCTTTAAAAAATATCAAAAGTGATTTCTCACAATCTCTTATAAAAACTGCGAAGAAAAAATAGATGAAAGAGAAACTGTTTGTAAGAAATAGTTAAAATTATACATACTTTATACATAGAGTTAATTAAAAAGTGGATACTTTCATTGGAAAAAAAAATAGAGAAATTTCATTCATCTCTTTTATTATTAACAAAAAAAAAATTTTTACAAGGACCATGAAATATCTCTTTGTCGTTGTAGATTTTAATTACATAAAAGGATTTTTCATCCTCCTCTTCTTCTTCATCTTCATCCTCCTCTTCATCATCATCTTCATCCTCCTCTTCATCATCTTCATTATCTTCTTCATCATCATCCTCCTCTTCTTCATCATTATCCTCCTCCTCTCCCTTCCTCCTCCTCCTCCTCTTCTTCCCCCCTCATCACCACTTATAAACGTGTCAATGCTATAGAAGAATCTTCTCCAACAGTAATAATATGAAGAGGAGAGAGAAGAAAGGCATCCACAATGAGTGGACGCATCACCGTATTCAAGGAAGAAGGTGAGTTTTTATGATGAGAGGCACCTTTCTTTCCCTTTTCTTTGGAGGTAGAAGAAGAGGGGAGGGGAGATAAGTGATTATTGGCATACAAAGCGTGGCTTCCATAACCAGCGGGTGTATGTACAGCGGGAAGGGGAGGAGAACGGGAGGATAAAAATCGGAGAGAAGAACGAAATTTTCGTTTTACAGCCGCAGAAGAAGCGCTGAAAGGATGACAGGCGAGAGCTTCAAATTCAAATTGCACAGTGGAAGAAGGATGAAGCATCCACACACGAATCTAAGAACAAAAAATGAAAGAATTGAACATGCAGAGAAATTGGAGTAGTTGTGGAGATACAAAATCATAGAAGAGAGAGGTACCAGAGAGATTTCAATTTTTTTGAAATTTTCTCTCCACACTTCCAAACCTTCTTGAGGCAATTTTTCAAACAGAGATGATACCTGTCATGCAACTCTATGTACATACAAGGCTCTGTTTTAATCACAAGGATAAATCGTCTCGTCAGCATTCCTCCCTCCTCCCCCTCCCCAAGAAAAAAAAAAAAAAAAAAAGAGTGAGAAAGAAATGGAAAGAGAGACAGACAAGGAAGAAAAGAAGAGAGAGTGATAGAGACAGATGTATATTTTGCTACTTCTTTATGGCTTGGAAGGAAGGAGATCTCTCTTTTCTACACGAAATTTTTTGTTTTTTTTGTTTTGTTTTTGACTCTCACATGGGTCTAGTTTACTGTCTGTTTCAATTCTTTTGTTTAGTTTCATCAGTCTTGTATTCTTCTATCAAAAAAATTGCATTGTTCTTCTTCTTCCTCTCGTAAAACATATGCATTCTCTACACACTTTCTCCAACCCTCTCTCTCTTTCTCTACTTCCAAATTTTTTCTTCTTTTTCTCTCTCTACTTCCAAAAATTCCCTCCCCTTCTTTCTCTCTCTCTCCCCTTCTTTCTCTCTCTCTCTCTCTCTCCCCTTCTTTCTCTCTCTCTCTCTCTCTCCCCTTCTTTCTCTCCCCTCTCTCTCTCCCTTTCTTTCTCTCCCCTCCCTCTCTCCCCTCTCTCTCTCCTCCCTCTCTCCTCTTACCCATCCATCTTCGCCTACAGAAATCAATCGTGCATACAGTCGATTCAATGTATAGAGAATAAGTTTGACAACAGAGCATCGATGAGCTTCCCAGCGTTGTACTTCATAGCCTCCACTTAAATCTACCCAATGAAGGGTCCCTTCTTTATCTCCATAGAGGAGATACCACACGGCTGATGAAAGAATGAAAGGCAAAGTCTTGGGTAGACGCATGGAGGGGGTAGAAAGAGTGCCCTCCTTTTCTCTCTCTCTTGAAAATTCACCCTCTATTCCTTGAGAAGAGGGATGAGAGGAAGATGAGAGGTGGAAGGAGGGTCCATACCGAGACAGCGTGAGGCCACGGCTATCTGAGAAGGTGTGAGGGGTGGAGGCGGAGGTATTTTCTGTAGAATTTTGAGTCGAAGGATTCCCAGAGGGCAAGGAGGAGGCGGCATCATTAAGGAGGGTAGAGGAGGCAACAGGGGCAGCGGGAGGTCTCCTTCTATTTTCAGAAACAAAATTTGTATAGGATTGAAAGCACCAGAGAGTAAGGCAGGTGGGTGTATGGGTAGAACGGCAGCAGCGATGGGGGGACTCTGGCAAAGGGGGGAGAGCAGTTGGATCGAGGGGGGGCAGCATCGTTTCCTCCCTTGTCTTGAGGAAAGAAGGCATGGAGGAAACAAAGGGGAAAGGAAAGGGGGTTCCAAGGGGGGAGGAATGTATACCAGAGAGAGAAGAAGGTGGAAGAGTGTCGGCAGGAGGGTGAACGGCCATCGTTCGCATTGACTCGGAGAAAGGAAAGAGGAAGGAAGTCGTAGGTGTGGAACAGAGGGAGGAGGAGGGAGGATAGGTATGAAATTTAGTGACTTGGCTGACAAGAGTTGATAAATCGAAAGTATCATTACAGGGGAGTATGTACACCAACTGCGGTCTCAAATCTTCAGCCGGTGTGTGCATATCCCATAGACAGATACACCCTTCTCGTACCACATAGGGAAACCAGAGGGTTTTCTCTTGAGACGTTGTGAACGAGGAGGGAGACTTGGATGGATAGAGAGGGAGAGGAGGAAAGGTCGTGGGGGTGGCCGTGGGCTCCAAGGCTATAATGGTCGCAAGAGGGGAAATTTTTGAAGAGGGTGGAAAGTCTGCAAGGGACGTGAGGGGGGGGGGAGAGGTGCCATAGAACGTTTCCTCTTCTGTGGAGGGGGGACTCTCCTGGGGGGTAGCCACCGAGCCATGGGGTAGCATCCTATCATCCTTTTCTACACTCTGACTACCACTACTTGTCGTAGGAGGAGAAAAGGAGGTGGTAGAGATCGCTTCTCGTGGTTCCATCACCTCCACAGGATGCCGCAAGACGGTGGGGGGGCTGCTCAGGGGGGATGTTCCAAGAGGGAGAGATCGTAGGCGAAACCATGCATCGATATTCGTTGCAAAGGTGGGAGATTTCCTACAGGGAGGGGTAGAAGCAGGAGAAGGAGAGGGTATGTAGCCCCCTATCCAATGTGTTTTTGAAGAGAAATAATAAAAGGGGATCCCCACACCACAGGTGACGAGATAGCGCCCCTTTGGATCTAAAAATTGGGCTGTTTTTCCATATTCATGGGCTCGAAAAATAAGGTAGGGGGGAGGGAGGGAGGGTGTATGCAAGGATAATGAGGAGGGGGGCGGATGGAGAGAGGTAGAAAAGGAAAATAAACGAATAAATCCATCTGCAGAGGTCATACAGACCGTATCTCCATCCGTATTCCATTGTAAATCTACGGCAGGAGAAGATAAAGGCGAGGTGGCACGTGTGGCCGCAGGAAGGGGAGAGGCAGGGGGTGTAGATTCTAGAGTGATTAATTTTGGAGAAAACCAAGAGGTGGGGGTGATGAAGCCACGCCATTTTCCATTCTTTCCAGGGAGAGCGCTGGGAAGAGAGGCAGAGGTAGAAAGAGGGGCGGGGAGAGCTCTTTGAAATTTTTCAAGAGAGACATGGGTGGAAGGAAGAATAGTGGACCAAAGAGCGTCCTCCCAGAAATACGTGGGTCTTCTAGGGGAGGCAGGAGGAGGAGGAGGAGAAGACAACGCCTGATCACTCTGGAGGGCAGGAGGAGAGGCGGCAGCCGCAGTGTCTAGGACAGGAAAATATATCCTATCCTGATTAGGAAGTGTAACCCTTGTCTTGAGGGATGAGGGAAGGGTGGAGTCTGGGGGGATAGGATCAGCTCTGGAAGGTTCAAAAGAGGCATTTTTGTAGTAGAGAGACGAAGGGGAAGTTTCTCTCGAGAGGGGGGAAGGTAAAGGAGGAGAATTTTGTTTCTTCAGATCTCTTTCCTGGGAGTGGAGAGTGCCACCACTACAACTCCCAAAAGCACGTACTAAGATCGATGTATACAAGGAAGTAGAGGCAAAAGAAGAAGTAGTGCGTCCACGCCGTTTCCCTCTCCCTTCCTCAGGGGAAGAAAGGAGGGAGGAGGGGCGAGAATTCTTCTCCCTTGGGGATTCCCCCCCAAAATGGGTGTAGGGTCGCAAGGTGACGTGGGAGGCACCCACTGGATGAGGCAGGGAGGTGCCCTGCCCCTGGTTCTGTGGGAGAGAGGGAGGATATACAGTCACTGCCAGAGCATAGAGAGGGAGGAAAGGATGCATGGCCATGGTACCGAGGGGGGAGAGAGAAACAGGGGAGGAAACGGGTAGAGATGCATGAGGGAAGGGCACCCCCTTGCCTTCTCGATGGGGTAGAGAGGAGGGCGTGGCGGTCTCTGTAGGCAGGAGGCGGGGGGTCTGCGGGGGTATACGATGTTGTAAGAAGGCAAGGCTTTCCTGAATCAAGGAGGCAGCCATGGCAAGGGGCGAGGCGAGGGGGGTGGGGGGTATGTCAGAAAGGGGAGGGGAGAAGGGGAACATGCGCTCAGGCGAGGGAATATCGATAAATAGAGAGGGTTTCAACGAGGCAACGGAGTGTAAGGAAGAAACGAGATCGGGAGGGGGAGAGAGGGAGGTGGACAAAGGGATAGAACGATGTAAATAGCTGTGAATTTCAGAGAACCAGAAATGAAAAAATTCCATATCCATGCCTGCAGAGGCGCCATTGAGGAGTAATTCATAATTGAGTTTCCGTAGAAAGGTAGGTTGCAGCGATTTCACTCCCTCCTGTTTCGATGGAATCATCAGAGGGAGGGGGGTTCGATCCTCCTCCAGTAGAGAGGGATATACTCTTCTCCATTCTTTAGGAAATGCAGAGAGACTATCACTCATAGCCTGTACAATCGACCATTCGTAGGCTTCTCGTCCAAAAAAAGCAAATGGAGATGCAGTAGATTGATGGATCCCTCCCTCCAGGAGAGAATTCAGGAACATAGGACTCATGGCAACCCCTGGAAACAGGGGAGGAGGGAGAGTACGAGGGAGGGGTGATGTTTCTCTTGGTTCTCTCTCCTCATAGAGCAGGGTGAGATTTCCCTGGGTGGGATCTCCCCCTCTTGGAGAAGCGAGTGCAGGAAGGGGAGTAGCCAAATGGGCACGCGTGCTCTCCTTCTCTCGGAATATCTTCCTCCTTGAAAGTGTAGGTACATCCAGTAAGACCTTACGAATATCAAGAGACAGCAAAGAGTCCATGAAAGGGGTGGAAGAAGCCTCCGATGCCTCCAGTAAGAGAGCCAAGGAGGGAGAGTGGCCCCCTTGGAATGAAAGGCATGAGCCTTCGTGCTTCCTTTGTTCAAGAGAAGGGAGGGAGACCTCCCAAGCAGACCGTGTTAAGCGCCACACCAAGAGAAGGGGGGCAGCGGAGAGCTGTGAAACTACAGGGAGGAGGGGAGAAGAGAGATTCAGGGGAGAGGAGAGATTCAGGGGTATAGGGGGGGTCCCTTGAGCCAGGGGGGGATCCGCGGTGAGGAGGTGTGGGAGTCGATCTATACCGGTGGATATATTGGAAAGTGCGGTGAGAGAGATGAGAGAGGAATGGTCCACCGTGGCCGCCATTAAGTGGGGAAAACTTCCCAGAGAGGCAGATTGGCAGGGTAAGGCATGGGCAATATCACGGAGAGAGAAATCGGTGGTCTGTAGGAAGGCATGGACAGCTTGGCCATTATAGCCTAGCAAGGGATCATGGCAATACAAGGAGAGGGTTTCCTTCTCAGGGAGGGAGGTTTTGGGGGTGATGGCTTGCTGGAGAGCATCTACAAAATAACAAGAGCGACTAAAGAGAAAAACAGTTCGAAGAGAGCAATGAAAGCATCTCCAAAGAGTCAACATTTCTGGATCTAAGAGGAGAACAACATGTGTATCCAACAGAAATTTATGAGGTGAAGAAAGGGTTTGTTGTGGGTCCTCCTTTCCCCTACTTCCTCCCTCTGCGGGTAGTAGGAGTGGTAAAAGGAGAGGAAAGATACAATGGGCCAAATCTGTCAATACAGGATACATTTTTCCTTCTAGATGCTGCTGTAGAGCAACGGAGAGTCTCTGGAGATTCTGATCGAAGGCACGAGAGGGAGCACCACCGATGGAGGGGGCAGCATGAAATCGATAGAGGAGATGCCTTAATTGATTAATATACGTATAAAAGGCATCTATGACAGCAGCTTTTACTGTATACTGAAGGAAATACACCAATAAGAAGTGGCCATGCCGAGGGGAAAGGGGGGTATCTTCAATAATAGAAGGGAGTGTCATCACCGGAGGGGGGTGTTTGAAGGAGAGCCGTCGACGGGAGAGAGGTAAGGCGGTTAAGCCAGGACTAAGAGAGGAAGGAGAAGTGAGGAGGGTGGTTGTTGGCTTCCCTTTATGTGAAAAAATGGATAGAAAGGGATTAGGTTGACAGCCCACAGAACGGGATTCCTTCTGAGAGTCCTCCAATAGAGTATCCAAAGGGGAGGCTGCCTTCGCTACGTTCACTGGAAAATAGGGAAGAATTTCTTCTCTATCACTCTTTCTAGCTGTAGGCAGACTCTCTCTTTCATTAGGAGAAGGGGGCCAAGCACGCATGAGCCGCTCCATACAGGGAGATAAGGGGTGTTTCCCCCCGTCCGTGGGATCCTTGAGTGGACGTACAGTGTGTGCAAAATAGACATCAATAATGGAGAAGAGATGCATCGCTGCCATTTCAAGGGGAGTCGAGGCCTCCAACATATCCAAAGGGAGGGCAGGCGGCCCCCTTTCTACCCCCAGGCGGGCCTCTAATCCCTGTGTGGCTGCAAGTATCCCTTCAATAAATGTTTGTATCAAAAGAGTGACCCCCTGGAGATGGAGGCGGTCTGTCGTATGGACCAAAGGAGAAGAATAGGAGCGAGGGGAGTCTGCAGAAGAAATATTTCCCGTTTTATCCACTTTCATGGTCCTCATTTCCTCACCTTCATGAGGGGGGAGGCTGCAGGAGGGGGGAGTCTCCCTCCCTTCCAAGAGGGAGGAACTCCCAATAAATGTAATTAAAACACAGCTTAGAGCACAGAGCGCTCCCAAACAAAATCGAAGAAAGGAGACATCAAAACGAGAAGATTTCTCTTCCTCAGGAAATCCATGAGGGGGAGAGAGCATCGCTTCCACCGATCGTAAGGTTTCATAAACAGGTGAAGCCTCTGCATAGGTCATCCGATGATTACCAGAGTAAGTATTTCGAAATTTTTTGAGACGAAAGGATGGAGAGGAAGATGTTTTTGAACAGAGGAGGCTCTCTCTCTGATAGTAGGCTTGGTGTACTTCTCGATCTAAACTCATACTTTGACATACATGAATATACAGATATATCCGCCTGAGGAGAGGGGGGGTGGTGGATTCAAGGGTAAAGGATAACAAAGGTGCAAGGAGGAGGCATTGCTGTACATACAGACGGACAGGGGAGGGCAACGGATGCCCCTTCTCTAGGAAAAATGCTCCCAGAGGGGGATAGTTAGAGAGTGTTGTGAGGATAAGGAGAGAACAAGCTTGCTGTAAAAGTTGTTCCAAAGTCGTTTGATCGTTGGAAGAAAGAAGGAGAGGGGGGGAGGGTCCTTCTTGCCTCAAAAATGTGTGTACAAACAGACGGAGATCTTCTACAAGAAATGCAGGCGATTGGCGAACCAGCCAAGGATAGGGGGGGGGGGGGTCCATCCG